>JAAAKG020139710.1:0-12288 GCA_010014905.2 Druon quercuslanigerum | reverse complement strand
AAGTAAATAATAAATATAAATAAATATAATATATAAAAAAAATGTAATGCTCAGAACGAGCTGGTTTTTATCTTTACGACAGAAAGTCAATATCAATAAAAATGTACCTGATTTCATACATTGAGTAAGTCAATTTCGGGTGGTTCCATATTACGTGGAGCATTCGTTGTGTAAATATTATTATTTCTTATAATTTTCTGCGTCGATTATAAAAAATTTATGGACACAATCGATAGAGATATTAATTTTTTAGTTCGGTCGCATGACTTTACTGCCCACGCGCAGCGCCCGGTTCTGTAGGGTGAATATAAAAAAACAAAGTTAAAAATAACTTTCGAAACGCTATTGTTAATTTAGATTCACATATTTTTTGTAAACAAGTTTTCTATGCTCAGTATTTTTTAAATTTTTATGCGTAGGGGTGTTTGAAAGAAAAAAGTGATAATTAATGTTATTTGTTTATGAACAAATTATGATAAAAATTAGTAAATAATATGGAATTTTGTCGACAAGGTAATACTTCATCGTAATTTGTTAATTTTATAAACAAATTATATAAATTTTCATCACTTAGCATCACTGATAATGATTAACAATAATGAAGATGAAAAATTATTTTTCTTTTCTTTGCTTTGAAAACTTTTATTCGTCTATATTTTTTTCAAGTTTTGAAAAAGAATAGTTGATTCTTCAACAAAATAATTAAATTTTTAACAAAAAAGTTAAAATTGTAACGAAGTTTAATTCAATTATTTAACAACAAAAAAAAGAATTATTAACGAAATGTTTAATATTTCTGATTCCATGTATAAATGTGAGCATTTTTAATCCAAAAGGACCAATTTTTAACATAAAAGTTCAATTTTCGACTCAAAAAGATAATAAAACAAAAGGTTAAATTTTCAACCAAATAGTTGAATTTTTGACTAAAAAAATTTGCATTTAAAAAAAGGTGGGATAGTTATACTTTAAGTTTATAAAATTTATCTTTAACAGCTAAAAAACTAATTTTTTAACTAGTTGGAATAAATAACAAACACAAATTTTAAACAAAGTAGTTAAATTCTTAACGAAAATGATAATTTTTGACAAAAGAAAAATAATTTTTTGCTTGAGAAGACGAGTTTTCAAAAAATTACATAAATTTTCCACAAAGCAATTAAATTTTATGCCAAATGGTTAAATTTTGAAGTCCATAGTTTAATTTTTAACCAACCAGTTACATTTTTTACGAAATAGTCCATTTTTTTACCAAAATAATGTATTTTTAAACAAATACTTAAATTTTCATCAACAAAGTTAAATTAAACCGAGCATAAAATTTTTTTAACAAAATAGTTTAATCAACGGCCAGTAAGATGGATTTTAAAAAAAGAAGATTAATTTTCTAATTAAAGAGATTAATTTTCAACAAAATACATTAATTTTACAAAAAAAGTTAAATTGTCTATCCGGCATTATACATTTTTAAAAAAAGTTGATCTTCTACTAAGTATTCAATTTTAAAAATAATGATTTTAATTTTTGCAGAATATTTTAATTCTCTACCAAAGTACTTTTAATTTTTAATTAAAAACATAAGTTTTCAACTAAAAAATATAAGGTTCGGAAACAGCAAAAAATAAATTTTCTTGCAGATAAATTAAACAAGAATATATCGAGTTTTCCACAAAGTCTTTGAATCCATATTCAAAAAGATAATTTAAAAAAAGATTTTATTTTTTACTCAAAAAAGCGAGTTTTTTACCAATTTGTTAATTTTTCAAATAAATAGTTTATTTATAACCATATAGTTAAATTTGGTAATATAAAAGATCAATTTTCAATTAAAAGTACAGCTTTTAAACCAATAATAAAATAAAATTATTTTCAGTTAAAAAAAAAATTTTAATTGGTTAGTTTTACTTTCAACCAGGTATTCAAAATTGATGATATTTTAACTAAAAGAAGATTTTCATTTAAATTTAAAAAAAAATGAACGCTATAAAAAAGTACGAATATTCAATAAAATATTTGTCAGATGAACCAAACAGATAAAATTTTAACAAAAAAGATCAATGTTTAACTAAAAATATTAATTTTCTAGAAAAAAAAAACTATTCTACAAAATTTATAAATTTTAATCTAAAAAAGATGAATTTTAACCAAATATTTGAATTTTCAGCGAAAGAAGCTAAAATATAAACTACAAATGCAATAGTTAAAGTTTCAGTTACAAAAACTTAATTTTTCAACCAAAAACTTTCAATCAAGTTGTTCAATTTTTGACAAAAGAAGATGAGTTTTTAATAATATTAAAATAAAAAATAATAAAATAAAAAAATAATAAAATAAAAAAAATAACATAAAAAAATAAATAATAAAAAAAAAAAATTGCAATGATTGTACATCCTAAAATTTTTCCAAAGAACTTTTAAAATTAAATGTCAAACCATCGACACTTAAATTTAATGCTTGTGAATTCTCTTTTGTTAAAGCTCTTTTGGCTTTAACGAACACATTCTCTTTATGTGCCATCTTTTCACAAATTTAATTAGTTTATTTGTAATATGATTTTTGACAAATAAAACAAAAAATACACGCCTTATTATAAAATAATTAATAACAAATTAGTAGCTTGTCTATGGATGAAAAACTTTAGTTTATTTTTTTCGTAGTTTGTGTCATTTTTCTAAGAAATCATTTTATTTTTTATTTTTAGAATTGGTTTTTACAAAAAAAAAAAATAAAAAAATGATTATGAACGAATTTGTAGATCTTTTTTTGGTTGCAGAATTTCTATCTATTATTCTTTTTTCGTATCAGATTCTTTAAATTTAAAAAAAATGTTTTTAAAAATTTTGAAATTATTCTAACTTAATGAATTTTTTTCAAAAATTATCGTGCCTACTACTTATTACCTTTTTTATAGTAGTAACTTTTTTTAGTATAAAATTAAAATAGGTTATGATTGAAATATCAAATAACACATTTATGATTGTTAAACATTTATTTATTCATTTAAAAATAATTCTAAAAATTTTAACATTTGTTTGAAAATTAATGTCCGTTCTTAAAAATTAATTTCTTTTTGTAAAAAATGCAAATTATTAGTCGAAAATTGATCTTTTTGGTTGAAAACTAATTTTGTTTTTGATTAGAATTAATTTTTTAACGGAAAATGTATCTTCGATCTTTTGTCTAAAATTGATCTTTTCGATAGAAATTTTATCTGCTCATGTCAAAATTATACTATTTAATAAAAAATTGACTTTAATTTTATTTAAAAAAAATGGTTTTCACTGAAAATTAATCGATTCTATTTATAGTTAAAAATTATTTTCCTTTAGGAGAAAATTTTTTGTAAAAAAAAATATTTTTTTTTGTTACAAATTGAATTATTTTGTTGAAAATTCGATTCTTTTGTTGTTAAAAATTTATTTTACTAACTGAAAATTTAAATATTTTATTTTTTGATCTCTTTAGTTGGAAATTTACGATTTATGTTGACAATGAAGTTTTTTTATTTAAAGATTAATAATTTTAGTTCATTGTTTACTGTAACTACTCTATTTTTTCTTAAAAATTATTTTTTTTTGTTCATAGAAAGGTCATCTTATGGATTAAAAATTCCACTGTTTCTTTAACAATTAATATTTTTTGAGGAAAATTTATCATTATGATTAAAAATTAATTCATTTGGTTGAAAATTTATACTTTGTTTCGTTTTTTTTTTGTAAATTTATCTTTTTTTATTAAAGTTTTATATATTTTATTTAAAGTATATCGTTTTTTGTAGAAAATTCTTTTTTTTGTTTAAAAATTCAGCTATTCCAGTTCATCATTTTATTTCAACTTTGATGAAAATTCGCTTTTTCGGTATCAAATTAATCTGCTAAATATTTTAATTGTACATTGATGTCTTTGATTAAAAAAATTTAACGAATATGTTTAAATATTTCATCAATTTATTTTAAAATTCATCTATTTGGAAGACAATTAATTTTCGCAACTGAAAATTCGTCTTTTTTGTGGAAAGTTTTTTTTTAAATTAAATTTTTGTTATTGAAGATGTATAATTTTAAATAGAAAAAAATTCGGCTCGGGTTGAAAAATGAACAATTCTGGATTTAAAATGGAATTATATTGTAGAAAATTTATTTTTTGTTTGACAATTGACTTTTTGAACTGAAAATTTATTTCTTATACTTTTGGTAGAAAACTAATTTCTTCTGATAAAAAAAAAAGATTTTTTTAAAAATTCTTTTTCTTGCACAACATTTATTTTCCTATCATTCAAAAATTTAAATTTTGATTAAAAATTGATCTTGTTTTGATGAAAATTCATAAACTTTGTTGAAAATGAGTCTTTTTTGGTAAAAAATAAATCTTTTGAGTTGAAAATTGAACTATTCGGTTAAAAAAATATATTTTTAGTTTAAGAGTCACCATTTAAGTCAAAAATTTATTTTTGTTTTAGAAAATTTATCAATAATATGTTTTCCATCAGTTTGACTTATTTTATCATTTAAATTTAGCGCCATTCCCAATTTGAAGCGGTTCGTTTTCGCGCGAAATTTGAATTATTTAATTATTGCCACTGGACCAGGAAACCGGGAAAACCGAGAAAGGACCGGAAATTTTCTGAGACCAAAAAAAAACAGGAAATGGCCTGTAAATTATTTCTTGACCGAGAATTTTAACCAACTTTTCAAAACTTTTAAATTTTTAAATATTAATAAAAAAATCTTTTACTTTAAACATTATTCATTTTAGATTTTTTTGAAGCTGAAAAAAACTTTTTAAGTTGAAAATTTAAAAAAAAACAATATTATTTCATCAAGTGTGAATATAAATAAATGATTAAATATATTTTAAAATGTATCTGTTCCTTAAATCTTAAAAAATTGTTACTGTTATAATTCGAAAGTCTTAGTCATTAAAAAAATGTAAAGGGCGATTGAAATTTTATAAACTATTTTCAATTTCAAAATAACTTAATAATTATATACATTTGTAATTAGAGCCTTTTATTAAATTAAAAATATCTTTCAGTCTAAATTATTCACTTTGTAACCAATTAATTTGAAATTTTTTAATTAAGAAGAAGAATTATTATTTATTATTTGGCAATATTTGACAGTTAATTTAATGCGAGTAAATTATGGTCAAATATTGAATAATAAACAATTTGAATTGTTTGATGTAAACACCTTTGAATTGTTAAAATTTTTAAAAGGTTATAAATTCTTAACGTTACAATTTTCATTGTTTTATTTTTAAAAATTTAATTTGTGAAAAAGATTGTTGAATTTTTATGTAGAAATAATAATTTAACACTTATTACTTGTAGAAATTTTTAAAATAATTTTAATAGATATTTATAAGTTTTAAAAAGATTTAAAATTAATTTAAAACTTAAAATGATCTCAAGTAATTTAAACGAAGTGTGTCAAAATGTTGTTAAAATAATATAAAAAAATGATAAATCATTTTCAATTTTTCTAAGAACATCAAGAAAATTTTTCCATTCTTTTGGAACCTTTAAAAATTCTTAAAAAGCTTATAAATTTTTTGTTTGAAATCTGCAAAAATCTAAGTTTTGTTTCAAATTAAGAACTTTTGTTAAATTCGCAGAACTTTCTAAAGGTTGTACGACAAATTCAATTAATCTAAAAAGTTATTCAGAAGTTCTGAAAAAAATTAAAAAAAAAAATTTAATTTGAACTAATATAAAACGACTACTAGGTTACTCAAGATTAAAAAAAAAAATTTTTAAAGCTTTTCAAGTATGCGCTAAACTTATTAAAATGAAAATAATTTAACTTTTAATTTAAAAACTTTTAAGTTAAAAAAAAATTAATTTTTTAATTTTTAATGTTTATAGTCTAAAATTTTTAACTAAAACTTTAAATTTTTTACTAAATAGTTCAAGTTTCTACCGAAATAATGTATTTTTAACCAAACGCTTAAATTTTGAACAAAAAAAGTTAAAATTTATTAACCAAAAATGAAACAGTTTTATTTTCAATTTATAACATGAATTTTCACAAAAAAGAAAAGAATTTTTTACTAGTTAAATTAAACCAAGCATAACATTTTTTTAACAAAATAGTTGAATCAACAGCCAGTAAGATAAATTAAAAAAAAGAAAATTAATTTTCTAACCAAAAAAATGATTTTTCAAAAAAATACATTAATTTTACAAAAAAGTTAAATTGTTTATCCTTTATTATACATTTTCAACAAAAAAGTTAATCTTCCACCAACTGGTCAATTTAAAAAAAAATGATTTTAATTTTTACAAAATATTTTAATTCTCTACAAAAATAATTCGATTTTCAATTAAAAATTTAAGTTTTTAACTAAAAAAGATTAAAAACAAAAATAATAAAAATAATTTAAAAAAAATAAGATTGTTTTTTTACTCAAAAAAGCGATTTTTTTTACCAATTCGTTAATTATTTAAATAAATAGTTTAGTTCTGACAATATAGTTGAATTTACAACCAAATAATTCGATTTTTTAATAGAAAAGATCAATTTTCAATTAAAAGTACAATTTTTTAACCAATAATAAAATAGAATTATTTTCAGTTGAAAAAAATATTTTTATTTTTTCAGTTTCACTTTCCACCAAAAACAAATTTTATTAATTTTATGAGATATTTAGAAGTTTTAAAAACATTCAAAATTAATTTAAAACTTTAAATGATGTCAAGGAATTTCAAAATTCTTAGAAAGCTTCTAAATTTTTTGTTTAAAGTCTGCAGAAATCTAAATTTTGTTTTAAATTAGGAAATAATATAAGTTTGAAATATAAATTTCAAATATACATTTAAAATAATATAAAAAAACTTCAAGTATGCTGAAACTATTTAACATGAAAATAATTTATCTTCTAATTTAAGAACTTTTTATTAAAAAAAATTTAAATTTTGAATGATTAATGTTTCTAGCGTGAAATAACTTAATAATATAATTAAAAAAAATGTTTATTGATTAATTTTTTAATATAAAGTATTGAAAACATTAACGTGGATTTATATTTGTGAACTTAATCTAAATTTTTGAACTCTATAATTTATGAATGTTAAACATTCTGAATAGAATAGATTTCAAAAATTTAGATTAGGTTTACAAATATAAATCCACGTTAGAGTTTTCAATATTTTAAATTAAAAAATTATTTAATGAACATTTTTTTAATATTTTAAATTTAAATTTTTTTAACTTAAAAGTTCTTAAATTAGAAGTTAAATTATTTTCATGTTAAATAGTTTCAGCATACTTGAAAAGCTTTAACATTTCATTTTTTTAATCTTAAGTAATCTAGAAGTTGTTTTATATTATTTTAAATTTATATTTCAAATTTATATTATAAATTTATGTTATTTCCTAATTTAGAACAAAATTTAGTTTTTTGCAGATTTCAAACAAAAAATGTAAAAGCTTTCTAAGAATTTTGAAAGGTTCCAAAAGAATAAAAACACTTTCCTAATATTTCTGGAAAAATGGAAAAAGTATTTTTCATTTTTTTATATTATTTTAACAAAAATTTCACAGACTTTGTTTAAATTACTTGATATCATTTAAAGTTTTAAATTAATTTTGAATCCTTTTAAAACTTATAAATATCTCATTAAATTAATAAAATTTTTTCTACAAATAATAAGTGTTCAATTATTATTTCTACATAAAAAGTTAACAATGTTTCTCACAAATTAAATTTTTTTAAATAAACCAATGAAAATGGTAACGTTAAAAGTTTATAACCTTTTCAAAATTTTAACAATTCAAAGGTTTCTATATCAAAAAATTCAAATTGTTTACTTTTTAATATTTGACGTTAATATAATAATAATACTTCTTCTTAATTAAAAAAATTTTAAATGATTGGTTTCGAAGTGAATAATTTAGACTGAAAAAATATTTTTAATTTAATAAAAGTCTTTAATTACGAATATATTATTATTAAGTTATTTTAAAATTGAAAATATTTTCTAAAATTTCAATCGCCCTTTACATTTTTTTAATGACTAAGACTTTCGAATTGAAACAGTAACAATTTTTTAAGACTTGAGGTAAAGATCCATTTTAAAATATTTTTATTTATTTATTTATATTCACACTTGATGAAATAATAGTGTTTTTTTTAATTTTCAACTTCAAAAGCTTTTAATTTTAAATTTTTTAATTCTTCTTTTTAAATTTCTTCTTTTTGAATTCTTTTTTAGGAATTCTTTAAATTAAAAATATACGATGAAAAATAAAAATCTTAAATGCATAAAGTTTAAAGTAAAAGTTTTTTAAATTAAGCATTATAAACTGAATGATATCCTAATTGAAAGATATCAATTCAACTAATTATTTTAAAAACTGTTAAAATCGAACTTGAACAGTTTTTCTTCTAAAAGTTGGTCAAATTTCCGGTAAAGAAATAAATTCCAGGTCATTTTCCGTTTTTTTCAGTCTCAGAAAATTTTCGGTTCTTTCTCGCAAACGAACCGCTTCAGATTGGAAATGGCGCTAAATTTAAATGATAAAATAAGTCAAACTCATGAAAAACATATTATTAATAAATTTTTAAAAACACAAATGAATTTTTAACTCAAATGGTGACTTTTGAACTAAAAATATAAAGTTTTAACCAAATAGTTCAATTTTCAACTCAAAAGATTGATTTTGTACCAAAAAAGACTTATTTTCAACAAAGTATATGAATTTTCATTAAAACAAGATCACTTTTAAATAGAAATTTCAATTTTTGAAATGTTAGAAAAATGAATGTTCTGCAAGAAAAAGAATTTTTAAACAAGTATTTTTTTTTCATCCGAAGAAATTAGTTTTCTACCAAAAATATAAGAAATAAATTTTCAGTTAAAAAAGTCAATTGTCAAACAAAAAACTAAATTTTCTACAAAATAATTTGATTTTAAACCCGGAATTGTTTAGTTTTCAACCTGAGCAGAATTTTTCCTATTTTAAGTGATGCATCTTCAACAACAAAAATTTAATTTAAAAAAAAACTTTCCACAAAAAAAGACGAATTATTAGTTGCGAAAATTAATCCTCTTCCAAAGAAATAAATTGTTAACTAAATTGATCGAATATTTCAACATATTCGATAAATTTTTAGTAAAAAAATTAATTTTCTATCAAAATATTAAATATTTTAATTAAAAAGTACAATTTTCAATCAAAGATATCAATCTACAATGAAAATCTTCAATAACAAAAAATGAATTTTTAGCAAAGAAATTTACTTTCAACTAATGAGATTATTTTTATAACGAAAAAGCGAATTTTCATAATAGTGTAAATAAAATTATGAACTGGAATAGATCAATTTTTAAACAAATATATGAATTTTTAAATGCAATGATGAATGTTAAACTGGAATAATAGAATATTCAACAAAAAAGGTAAGTTTACAGCCAAGAATAGAATAATTACATTTTCGGTTAAAAAAATCAATTTTCTAAATAAATATATAAAACTTAAAATAAAAAAATAAATTTACAACAACAAAAAAACTCATTATTTTTAAACACAGAATACACATTTTTTAGCGAAAATGTAATAGTCACATCTTCAGTTACCAAATTAATGTTTGAACAAAAAGAAAAGAATTTTCAACCAGATAAATTAATGTTTAATCCCAATAATAAATTTTTAACAAAAAATGGAATATTTACAGTAAATTATAAACTAAAATAATAATCTTGAAATAAAAAATTTAATTGTCAACATAATACGTAAATTTTTAACTAAAGAGATCAATTTTTCACAACAAATAAAATAGTTAAATTTTTAGTTAGTTTTTTTTTTTAACAAAAAAGGTGAAGGTTTACGTAATGAAAGTTCTCTTTTACCAAAAAAAAGACAGATTTTCAACAAATAGTTGAATTTTCGTCCTAAAGCAAAATAATTTTCAGCTATAAATATAATAGTTAAATTTTCAGTGAAAACCATTTTTTTAATCAAATTAAAGTCAATTTTTAATGAAATAGTATAATTTTCACATAGAACGGACTATAATTTTTAACCAAGTCTTCTAATTTTTCAATTAGTTTTGAACTAAATAAATGAATTTCAACAACAATGTTATTAGCCGGTTAAATTTTGTTGTGAACTGGGATTTAGGTTTTTCATTTTCTTCTAAATTAACTAGAATTTGCTTACCTAGAATTTCCCATTTTTTTTTAGATTTACATTTCATAACATATGTTGGGCGTGGTTTGTGTTTGGAATGAGGGGGTCTATTATAAGGGTGTCACGCTCTTGTTTCAGTCTTCAGTCAGAACGCATGGGGTGAACATCTTGTTTTTTTCATGGGTTTTGGCTTGATAAGAAATTTTTTATTATTGCCTTGAAAAGGGTGTATTAAATGGACCCCGGGACGTGGGTAGGTTTTTTATAATTTTTTAAAAATATAATTTGAAAAAAGGAAGGGGATTATGAGTTTGCCTTATTTTTCCTTTCTCTTTTTACATTCTGATCTTAATGAGAAGATATTGGTTTTATGTGAAAATCAAGTTTCCAAACTTTTATTAAATTTTAGAGTTTTTGGACTCACTGGTTAATGTAAAATGTATTAAATGTTATCAATAATTAATTAAATTAAATGTTTCTGTTTGTCGTTGTTTCCGTTTTTTTTGTACTTTGTAAACACGGTAATTTTTGTTGAAAATTTTGTACAACATTTCTAGATGTTTAATATGAAAATGCTTTTTAAAAAACAAAAAAATAAATTTTTTAACCGATTTTTTGTTTATATCCTGATAATTTTCTTGAAAACAGAAAATCCTATTTAATGGTCAAACTGAGCATGATACAAACAAAATTTTTAGCGCAAAAATATCTAAAAATTTCTCGTCAATTATATTTTAATAAGTTTGTTTTTAAGTGTTTGTTTTAATCGCAAAAAAAAATTACATTAAAAATTAGTTAAAAAAATTATGTCGAAAAATGACACAAGATATAAAAAAAGGAGTAGAAAAAAGTTATTCACACAAGAAAAAAAAACCATTTGCTAACAACAATTTTATGATAGCACACGTATTTTTTTTAATCGTAAAAAATAACATTCAGAAAAATAAAAATTTTGAAAAAAGACGCAACATACGAAAAAATGCAAAAAATTGTTTCGCAAAAAATATCTAGAAATTTTTTATAATTCATCTTATAATAGAGCGCGTACTTTTTCTTTTAGTCCTTAAACATAACATAAAAAAAATTCGATTTTAAGAAATAGCTATGAAAAATCTCAAAATCTTACGACATCGAAATCTCTTACAATATAATAAAATCCATTTGGATTTTTTTTAAATCGTTTAAAATTTTAAAAATCCTTTAAAATCCTTTATAATGTTAAGAAATTCTTTCAGGTTTTAATTTGTTTAAAAATTCTTTTAAAATCTCATGAAATTATGGAACTACGTTTATGTCTCTTACAATCCAGAAATTTTTTTCAAATCCTTTCAAATCTTAAAATTGTCAGCAAAGTCTTCGGGTACTTTAAAAATTGTAAAAATACTGTGACTTATTTTTAGATCATTTAAAATCCCTTAAAACCCTTTAAACACTGAAAATGCTATTAATTTTGAAAATCCTTTTTAATCCTTTGAAATAAGTCAAATCTCTTTTTCAATCTTTAAAAATCTTTTAAGACCTATTAAAATTCCGCAAAATTTTTCATTAAAATTTTTAGGTTATCCTTTAAAATTGGTAAAAATACTTCGGTTTAACGTAAAATTCTTTACAATATCGCGACCTATTTTGAAATCTCTTAAAAACCCTTAAAATCTTTTAAAAACTGAAATTGCTTTAATTCTTGCACATCCTTTATAATCCTTTGAAATTAGTTAAATATCTTTAAGCCTTTAAAAATCTTTTAAGACCTATTAAAATTCCCCAAAATTTTTCATTAAAAATTTCAGGTTATCCTTTAAAATTGGTAAAAACACTTCGGTATAACGTAAACTTCTCTAAAATATCGTGACCTATTTTGAAATCTCTTAAAATCCCTTTAAATCCTTTAAAACTGAACATGCTTTAGATCTTGAAAATCCTTTATAATCCTTTGAAATTAGTTAAATCTCTTTAAATCTCTAAAAATCTTTTAGGACCTATTAAAATTACCCAAAATTTTTCATTAAAAATTTTAGGTTATCCTTTAAAATTGGTAAAAATACTTCGGTTTAACATAAAAATCTTTACAATATCGTGATCTATTTTGAAATCTCTTAAAAACCCTCGAAACCCTTTAAAAACTGAAATTGCTTTAAATCTTGAACATCCTTTATAA
>JAAAKG020139709.1:0-12288 GCA_010014905.2 Druon quercuslanigerum | reverse complement strand
CTCTTAATGTGGCTGACTCCGGAGGTTTTGCGGTCTATTCCGCCTGTGATATCATATAATATTTGTTGACGTTTCAGAGTTCCATTCTGGAGACACACCACATTAAATATTATATTAAAATTTTCAAATAATGCATCTTTCTTTGATAAAAATTTAAATATTTTTGTAAGGTTTTTTTTTTAACTCATCCGTTTTTGAAGAAATTTTATCTTTCTTGAATAAAAATGCAACTGTTCGGTTGAAAATTTAACTATTTTGTTAAAAATTCATACTTTTTGGTTGGGTATATTTCTGTTTTGTTGAAAATGTAATTTTTTGAAAAATATAATTCTCGGGTGTTAACATAAGAACTGAAAGATTTTCTGGATGAAAACTTAAATTAAAAAAATTTGAATTAATGATGCATCTATTTTAAAATAAATTTTATCTTTCTTGGACTGTTTTGGCAAAAATTTAACTATTTTATAGAAAATTGAATTTTTGTTTAAAATTTATATTTTTCATGTTGAAAAAAAATTCAACTATTTGGTAAAGAATTTAAATATTTTGGAAGAAAAAAATCATTATTTTGAATTGAAAATTGAATTTTTACGAAGAAACTTATTTTTTGTTACAAATTGCATATTTTTATGTAGAAAAGTCAACTTGTGAATAAAGTCATAAAGTGAAACTTTATGATTGAAAATTATCATTTTTTGCTTGCTTATTCAAACATTTTTTTTTAAAGATTTGGTTGAATCAATTTGCTAAGAAATAACTTTTTTTGAAATTTATATTTTCAGTTGAAAATTCATCTCTTTGGTCGAAAGTGTAACTACTTTATTAAAAATTATTCTTATTTAATTAAAAATGTAACTACTTGGGTAAAAGTTAAACTTTTGGTTTAAAATTAATTTTTTGAGTGAAAATGTATCATAACTTTTCGATTTTTCTAATATTGATATTTTTTTGTTGGAAATTCTCCTTTTTTGTTGAAAAAAATCATATTCTTGTTTGAAGTTTCATTTCTGTTAAGCAAAAATGCACTAGTTTCGTAGAAAATTATTTTTCGCTAAATTCATATTGTTTGTTTGAAAATTCGAGTTTTTTTTCGTCTTTTTGGCTTTGAACGTTAAACGTTTGAAGGTTAAACAAAATTTCGAAATATAAAATTTATGCCAATTACAGACCCTTTCTGCAAAATCTTATTTTAGACTCCCTAACATTATTTCTCGTCTTGGGAATTTAATTATTTTGTTGAAAATTCAAGTATCTTATTAAAAATGCATTTCGAAAATGTTTTCGGATACCCTGCCATTTTACTAGCCTGTTTTATCTTGCCTGTTTTACAAGCAATATCTAGTAAAAAATTTCTTGAGATAAAATCAATTGGCTCAGGTCCAGTAATATTTTGTTTTGCTGCTAACTTTTCTAGCCTGCCCGATATCGCTTTGACCTTGATACCACTGTGTCCAGGGATACAGAGCAGAGTGACTCGGTTTACTGTCGCTAGTTTATTCAGTGCCTCAAAGCACTACTATACTAGTAGAGATGTGGTCGTTGTTCCATTCAGGGCCGTTATAGCAGCCCTCCTGCCTGAGCAGATAGATGTTTCTTCTATTGCCATACTCCTTTGCCTCACAGGCACAATGGAGCACGGCCATAATCTCAAATAGTCGAACTGTGGAGTAGGACACCATGAAAATCGTGAGGCCCATTCCATTCCTTCTACGATATACACCAGCTCCTGCATTCTCCTCATTTCTTGAGCTATCACTAAACCAGTTTTCCCCATCAATGGCCAGGTGTGTCTCGCCTTTAGCTCATTCCTCTTTCGTGGATAGGCTAATTCGATACTTCTTGTCGAAGAGGTAGCGACGAGACGAAATTTTATCCCTGAGTATGCTCAGTGTCGGCATCCTCGCGATGTCGATTGGTGTTCGCACTGCTGTCGAGATACTGAAATCATTTACCATATTTAATCTCCAGGCAGCATTCGCAGCCGCAGCAATTATGGTGAGATGGAGGGGCTCCAAACCCATCGTGGGTGTCGACGTCGAGGCGCCAGTGATGCCTTTTAGAATCAGTCCCCTGATCCTTTGCAGTCGAGACTTCACAGTGGACAATTCAACCTTGTCCCACCAGACCACGGCTGCATAGGTAAGTCTGGGTCGCAGGATCGCTATACAGATCCACCTAAGTGTTTCTAGTTTCAAGCCCCAGCTTTTCCCTATTGCTCTCCTACAGTAAGAGTAATATTTTTAAATTTCATGTAGATTTGTATAAAATATGCATGCCAGATATACCTGAACAGTCTTTTCTTATCAAGACAGGAAAAAGTTGAGAGAGCAAGAAAATTTTTTTTGTAAAACTCGATGCGGCAAAGGTCACTTTTGCGAGAAGCGCCAATTTAATGGTTTAATGAACTTCACAATCATCTGTAACTAGTAAAACTCCACTAGGCTTTTTCTTACAGAAACAAAAAGCTTGTAAGAATACAGAAAAAACTGGTGGTTCACTCATGTTGCGGCTCAAATAACAGCTGGTGTTCTTAGGAACTTGAAATCCAATAGATACCTGTAGAGACCTTTATGGGTTCGTGTAGAGCACACTTGAAAACAAGAGCATGAAGGCGAATTTACAAACCAGCAGCTTGCACAGTCTAGTTGCTAAGAAAGGATATTATTTATATTGCTTAGGAAGGCTTTTCCAGTTTTTATGTTTTTAAAAATTAGAATACAGAATAAAATAATTATATTTGATTGCATTTAGAAAATATATTTTTTAGTAGTGTCTTTGGAAAAATAAAATTGTTTAATAATGAATTATCCACTATTTACATTAGTGAAAGAAAATGTGGCTTAAATACTTTATTTCGGAGAAATATAATTAATATGTTATTAATTTTTAAAAATCTTACAATAACCATGAGTTGTTTTAAATTAGATAAAAGCATAGAGACTTTAGAACCATTTATTTATATACAGTCAAATTGGTTATTTAATAATACACTTTATGTTAAAACTAGAAAACAAATTAAATCTGGTTTTTTTAACGACTCTACTTCATTTCTAATAATATATTTGAACTTTTTAAATGTAACATATATAATTGGACACTTTTCCATAACAGTAAAATTATTACTCAGCAGTTATAGGTACTTTATAAGTTGAAAATATAAATAGGTTGTTTTTGAAGCTAAGAAAGAAGTTCAAAAGGGATAATGTAAGATTCCTTTTTTAATAAATAAATATTATTGATAATTAACTATTTTAAAATGTGAGAATGAACAATACAGTTAACGACTGATGACCAGTATTCCCAGTCTTGGAAACTTTTAGTAATGCGCTTGCGTCGCGCTGACAACCTCATTGGTTACTGCTAGCGCGCTGATTTTGAATTACATAAATAATCAAATTTGATACTTTTGATCAATAATTATTGGAAAATGCATCCAAAGTAATTTCTTAATCCAAAATTAAAATCTTGGAGTAACAAATGGAAAAATTATTGCTTTTTCTAAAAACTCAATGATTCAAATAGAAAATTCATCATTTTAGTTGTAAATTTATCTTTTTGGATTAAAAATCAACTATCCCAGTTGAATATTAAATTATTTTAGTTGATTCATCTCCTGTTGAAAATTATTTTTAAACTAAAATTAAATTTTTTATCTTACAAATTTATCTGTTAAAATTTTTATTAACAATTTATATTATTTAATTTAAAATGTATGTGTTTGATTAAAGATTCTTTTTTGTTTAATCGTCGGCTGGAGGCAACGACACGTTTCAAGGATCCTATGATATAAATAAAGTTATATTTTTACCTTAACCCTATTTATTCCATTCTAAATGAAACGAATACTTTAAATAGGAATTTTTCGGGAATATGTAACTTTTCTCTTTTCTATTTAATAAAATCTGGAAAGATTTTAACTTTCTTAATTAAGAAAAATGTATGTTACATGTTTTATCAGTGCAGTAATTAATTATTCTTAATTCCTTTTTTGTGATTTTAGCTATTTTGCTTTAAGTTAAATTGTCCAAAATATACAATAATTTAATTTTAAAACTCGACAGAAACGAGATCAACCATTGCCATTAAAATCGAAATTTTTGTATCTGTCACTCCAAAATTTTAAATTAGGATTAGGAAAATTCTATTCGGGCATTTCTCAATCATTTGTTATTATAATTATTACACCTGAATATTTATATCATTCAAAATTTGCGCGCTACCAGTGACTAATCGGGTTGTCGGCACGACGCAAGCGCAGTTCCCAAGGTTGGGAACACTGCCGATGACTTACGACGTAAAGTTTCTTGCATGTGAATAACCCTTTATATTTACATGTTTGTGGCATAACCTGCAAATAATATTTATCTCTTTAATTGCGGATATATTTTGCACTTTCATCATCTTTATTAAGCTATTCCCATCTGAGTTGGATTACATGTGTGCATCGAGATAAATATTGTGTTATTAATTAAACATAATGTCCAAGTGGGAAAAGCAAAAAAGAGGTTCTTCGGAAATAGGCTTAATTAGAATTGAGATCCATACGAACCCCAAGTGTGTTATCATTTAGAGCTCATTTATCGTTTTGGGTTCCTTTTCGAAAAAAATGGTTCATTTTTGTTGCAGCTCGTTTGGAACCAAAAATGGGTTCCAATGAAAACCTCAGTTTTTTCTGCGAATCAGCAATTACATGTTACAAGTCACTGGACATTGACTTCCTATAGTTACACATTTTTACAAACGACACAATTTTTAATCAAGAAATAAATTTGAATTTTGATTTAGAGCGTTTGAAATTCAACATATTTGACTCAGTAATGTTAGAATATTTTTTTATGTTTCAAGTGTAACAAATCGTGAATCAGCAATTGGCAACATTGCACATTAAAACTTTCTGTGGGTCGTGAAGGTGATTCGCAAATTTCATACGACCGATAATTCCGCGCATGCCGTGCATATTAATGGGAAATGGTAGGGATAAAGCGGGGAAAGGGCAAGCTTTATTGAAACTCTTTCTAGGAGTAAATTCTTTTCATTCATGCAAAATCAGTAGAGCATTTCTCTCGTAACAACTTTGCACTTTGTCCTAACCGCTGAAGACCTCGTTGTGCGGAGTAAAATTTAAATTGTACAGCAAATGGTAAAATTCCATTCAGTTTGGAAATTTAATCAGTTCAAATAATGGTTTACGTTACAGCTTCGCACTCCATTTCATGGAGACCTTGCTGTGTGGAATTATTTGTTTTGTGAGGAATCAGAAAGATTATTAGTTAGAATAGAGTGAGTCCATATATATCGTTACTTATGAGTAAAATTCTAAATTAAATACTGTATGCGAAATCATATCTCACTTGAGTAGTCTCAATAATCTCATAATTGGAATATTTTGAGTTATCGAACAGAAATTAAAAAATATGAATCGGAATAAACAGATTTTCTATCTCGAATCCTTTGTAATAATTAATGAGAAAATTTGTGTTCCCACTCGGTCAAGTGGAACCTATTCTAATTCCACAGTAAATAGCGAACTGTACCAAGTTTCAATAAATAAATTCATCATTGAAACTGGTCAATATGCGTCATATCTATTTTTTTAAATTATAAGAATTAAAACATATAATACTATAGCTACTACAAATTATCTTTATTATTATACTCAGATTTTCAAATCTAATCGGAAATTTATTGAATGTATATTGAGAATAAAAGATTCATCAAATATTTTCCATTTGTCATTACCAAAAATAATATAAAGAAATGATAATAAATTAAGAAAAATAAATTAATAGTGAGTTCCTCTTTTTATTGTAAGAGGATTTAATTCGGAACCAACGTTAGAAGCTTTTCTGACTAAACATTGTATAAGCGACCCGCCATGGTACGGAAACTCATGCAATGAGCCTCTAAAACTAATAAAATCAGCACAAATAATAATTTCGATGAAACATTGCGTGAGCTACCCCTCATGGTACGGAAACTCAAACAATGAGTCTTTATTAAATTGTAAAATTTTCAAACAGAAAAGTTGAATATGGCCACCCATTGAATCCCCTTTATTTAACTTAGCTGGTGCTAAGTTGGTGCTAAGTTAAGCTCCATAAAGGGTAGCTTATTTTGTTTCATGAAGGAAATTAATAATAATGGGTGACTAGAAGTTAACCCCAAATCATTCTTATTTCAATCTATTTAAAATCAGTAAGGAAAGTGAAACCGATTTCTGTTAGCAGATGAATACTAAATTCTTAAATGCTCGCTTGGACACCGGATTTAGGGACAATTATATTTCGAGGGAATTTTGATCAAGAATTATTTTCAAATTAAGGGCCTCAGAAATGAGAAGCCAGAATTAGAATTTAACGCAAATTGGGAACCACAGGCTACACATAATATTTCTTTTCTTCTAGTAATTAATAATAGAGTATTACGTTTCCGATTTATCGTCTTTTCAGGATTGGTACCGACTAGTTTACTCGGTACTGATTTCCTGGCAAGGATACATTGAAAATCGAGTAATCCAAAATCCATTTGTTATACCAGGAGTGAAGAACTCGAGACAATTCTATTCTAAATTGAGGGAAAACTAAATTTTTCGTTTCTAAGCGTGCGGGCGAGAGAATAAGGTTACAACGCACAAGATTATATAAATATTGACGTCAGATGTAACGAATTCAGTAATTATTTTTTCCTTTAAAGCCACTAATGTAATACAAATAGAACTTTGTACCATAATAATCTCTAGCGATAATTATCTAAAAATGCTCTTGAGGTACTGTTTACTCTAATGACGAAACAGTATACTTTTTGGTTACCACGATAACTGCAGTTTACTCTTTAATTAGGAAATACAATGATCGCCTATACTCTGGTTTTAACCTTCGTAGTTATTCTTAATTATATTGGTAAATATTATAATTATATGCATCTATAATTATTTTTAAAACATTGTTCGAAGTTGCGAAAACAAAAAATCTGCCGTTAAATCCGCATTTTGCCTTATTGTTTCTTGTCTCAGCTTTATCCCTTTTTCTGCAAAATCAATACGGCTTGAATCTAAAATTATTCCGGAGAGATCCAGAAAGTGTATCTTAAAACATAGCCCTACTAAAAATTCCGGACGCATTTCAGAAAAATCCGCGATTCAGGAGTCGTCCGTGTTAGATCCGGTTGATTTCATATTTTGTACGATCTGACGGATGCGACAAATCCGGATTGTGGTCGGTCACATCCATGTTTGATACGGTCTGCCGGATACGATAAATCCGGATTCAAGCAGCCGATTTTCCGCTTAAACTATAACAAAAATAATTTCAGTTGCTAAATTCCGGACTAGTTTCGGATCAAGTCGGACTCTTTCAGGGGTCAAAATTCATGGTCCGGACATATTCCGGACTTCACCAAACATATTTTGGACTGTTTTTGTATAGTTTTCGGAATAATTCAGACATATTTTGGAAAACAATCATAGAGAGGATTGATTTCGGATAAGTTTGGACCAATTTCGGAATCCGAAATTTTTAGCAGAGAGCCTATCCTAACTGTTTCCGTGAAAATTTAGACTTCGATAAATTGACAAATTTCCTAAACGATTAAATTGGTTAGTGAAAATGGTATTCTGATCAACGCGAAAATTTCATCAGAAAATGATTTGCTAATAGCCGGCAGAAATCATCATCTAAGGGACACCGGTCTGAATTTGTCTCTAAAGGTAGTATGACTTTTTTTGCATTCCTTGCTCAGGGAGATTGGAAAATTTCCAGAATTATCTCTGGATATCTCAACGCATGTGCGTATACAAGTCCTTACAAAAAATGAATCCTCTATTTATTCTTACAGAATTAGGTTCACAATCAGGCAGTAATCCTAATGGCGCTTGGCCTGATACTCAGCGGCCAGATCATTGGCAGCCTTCTTCCACTTCTTCTTCTTCTCGTCATATACGTCAGTCTTCTGGCAACCTTGGGCATCTTCGTACCAGGTCCAGATCTCCTCCTGGCAGGACTCTCGAGCCTCCTCTAAGTGGCCGTTCGAGGTTTCCTCCTGCCAGGCCTCTTCATGCCAGTACTTCTGATTATCAAATACTTGGATATGGATTTGGACAACTTGGACTTATTCGGCTTATTCCCAATAGAAATCCACACCGGCGATTCGAATTTCGAAGATACACTTTTCGTCCTGAATCGTCCCTTAGAGTAAGGTTAAGGCATAATGTCTTTGGGCGCATATCAGACCTAGAAAAAATTGTATTAACAACATATAATGGTGAAGTTTTTGCAATATTGGAACCTAGTGGCATTCTTAGTGGAATATATATTGCGGGATCAAATTTTCGGGCGAAAATACACATAGGAAGCGGGAAGGTTACGGAATTAAATAAAGAAGAAATTAAGGAAGTTCCAGTAGGGTACCGCCACCCAATTTATCTGAATTTTAGTGACGTGGTTGTAAGGCACGATTCTATACACAGCTATACCAATAATTCAACTTAAAAAAATTATAATTTTTAGTCAACTGCTCACAATCCAAAGTGACACATCTTATAAGTTTGGTGGGAAATGCGACAATTTGATGTTACAGAGGTCCGCTAATCGAAATGCTTAAAAAATTAAAACTTCACAATTAAATTAAAATTTTTGAGAGAATTATTTTGACGAATATAAAATCAAAAGTCAGATGAAGTTTATTGAAATAAAAATATAAATGAAGGCTTCGTAAAAAGTAGCATGCTCCAGTCGGTGGTTTATTCCACCCGCCTACAACATCTTTTCATGACTTCAATAAAATCTATATTTATGTTGAATTGTTGGATAATTATATTATGTCCTATCGATTTCTATGATCCTCCTTTTTCAACTTTTTACTGTTTACATATTTAATTTTCTCCATAATTTTTACCATTTTCAAATAGTTTTTATAAAACAATTAAACAAACAGCATTGAGTACCGTAGAAAAAAACTTATTGATATGTTTGTAGATTATGTTCTTAATTAAGAGATTGTGTACCGAAATCATATACTTATCAGATTTTATGTTAATAATATTGTTGATAATATGGATAAGTAATATTTTTGAGCACAAACACGTAAAAAATATACAATAAAACTTCGTAATGAACGAAAAATTACAAATTTAAAACTTTTATAAATAGTACAGTTCAAAGATGATTCAGTTTCAGTTTTAAAACTGTAAATCAACGTTATCATTTTCAATTCTCTGAATTTAAGAATCAATCAATAAATTTAAAGGTGTTCAAAATTACACTATTACAAGGCATTTTAAATTCTAATTCCAGCTCTGAATTGGTTAAGAATTGAATATTCCCTCTTGAAATCTGGAATTGTAATTCATTTTTAAAAATTCTCCATGTCAAGTAATTCTAAGAATTATAATTTTGTTTTAAAATTCCCTGTTGCAATTCATAATTAAATTTTGTTTGAAAACACGTCGTTTTAATACAGAATAATAATTTTGTTTGAAAAATTCAACTTCCTTGTAAAAATTAGAATTTTTTGTAAAATTCCCTGTTATAATTCATGATTTTATTTTCTTTTTCTTTGAAAAAGTATCTCGCTTCAACTTAGAATTAATTCTATTAAAAAGGTCCTGATCCAATTCAGAATTTTGCTTCTTTTGGAAAATTTCCAGTACCAGCTCGGAAGTAGTTCAAATTTGAAAATTCCCGATCCAAGTAGGAATGATTATAATTCTGGATATATTCCAGTTTCAACTATAAATTTGTAGAAGATTGAAAATTCCCTGTTCAAATTAAAAGTTAAATTATTTCAATTTTAAATAGTTTAAAAATCCTTAGAATGCTTCAAAATTTTATTTCAAGATCTTGAAACATTTACATGTTGTTTCCAATTTTTTCAAATTTAAAAATATTATTTAAAGCTCTTCATAGCTCCAAAACATCTTTTAAAATTATTTGAATTTAAAATAATCTTTTAACATAAAAAATCATTTTGTGTTCTTTATACAGCAAAATTCAACAATTTCACCTACAAATTAATTTTTTTTAATTAAACAATAAAATTTTTAGTAGAAGTGGAGTAATTTAGACTAATTTTAAAAAAAGCCTGAAATTATAAATATGCTATTTTGAATTTTTTTTAAATTTAAAATTGTTTGTAAAGTTTCAATAGGGGGCTTACATTTGTTAAAAAGTTTCCAATAAAAACAGTTTAATTTTTAACGTTAAAATCTGGAATTTCTGAAATTATAAACTGATGCAAAATCGTTTTTAACAATAAATCATTATTTACATTTTCAATCTAAAAGTAAAATTCAAATTTTAAAATCATTGATTTATCTATACTCATAGCCGATCAAATACAAATATTTGTTACCAAAAATCTTCCATTTTAAACGCATCTAATTTTTACTTGTTTATGTCTTGAAAACTACATTTATCTGCTAGTAGAGGGAGACTCAATGATTATGCACCTGTTTCTCCTCTTTTTTGAATAGTTATGTCATCCTCTCCTTCTTTCACAGCGAGAGGGAGAGAGAGAGAGAGAGAGAAGCATATGTGTCGCCATTTTTAAAAATGTTTACGCGCGGAGCCGCCGCCATGTTATAGAAGGAGAGAGAATGTCTCACTCTCTTTGTACAACATGGCGTCACTTATTTCTAACGTCATCTCGGCGAGTTTTGATTAGTCTTGGTTGGTCTCGTTTCCCTCTACTAGCAGATCTACTAGCAGATTTAAATAATGTACGCTTATAAAACTAATGAAAGTGAATTATATCATAATTGAAAAAGATCACAATTTAACTAATTATTAAAAAAGGTTGAAATGAAAGCTGGACGGATTTTTTTTCTAAAAATGAGTCAAATTCCCGATCATCTCCTGGGTTTATCCGGTCTCATGAAATTCCCGGTCATTTCCGGGGTTTTCCCTCACAAAATTCAAGGGTATTTATATAATATATAATTTCCTCCATTTCCAGGTTAGTTGAAAAATTGATCTTTTTGGGTTAAAACTCAACTACCCCAGTTAAATATTCTATTATTTTAGTTGAAAATTCATTTCCTGTTGAGAATTCATTTTTAAACTAAAATTTAATTTTGTAACTTACAAATTTAACTGTTTAAATTTTGATTGACAATTTATTTTATTTAATTTAAAATGCATGCATTTGATTAAAGATTCTTTTTTATTTAATTGATAGCTCAAGAAAACGACATCTTTTAATGATCCTATGATATAAATAAATTTATATGTTTACCTGAAGCCCATTTATTCCTTTCTAAATGAAGTAATTACTTTAAATAAGAATATTCAGGAATATGTAACTTTTCTCCGTTACATTTAATAAAATCTGGAAAGATTTCAGCTTTCTTAATTAAGAGAAGTTACGAAATTCCGGTATATTATTCTAAGGGTCTATTTGAAATTAAGATGCGCTCTAGAATTATATTTTTCATTCTTCAGCAATAAATATAATAATTATTGGTGTAAATCTTCAACTTAGATTCCTCTAAATTCAAAATAACTTTTTTGTAATTCACGTCTTCATGTAATTAAAAAAATCTCTTATTCTGAATAGATTTTTGGGAATTTTAGTGATTTTTTTTTAATTGCATTGTCCGAAATAAAGAATAATTTAATTTTAAAACTCGATAGAAATGAGATTAGCCATTGCGACAAACAAAAATGATTTATTTCTCTGAACTCAGCATTCATAAGCTTTTTTTCATTAAAATCGAATTTTTTCTACGTGTCAGTCCAAAATCTTTTTTTGGGATTAAGAGAATTCCATTTGGGCATTTCTCAATTGTTTTTTATTATAATTATTAAATCTAATTATTTATACCATTCAAATTTTGCGCGCTAACAGTGACTAATCGGGTTGTCAGCGCGACGCAAGCGCAGTTTAAAAAGTTCCAAAGGTTGGGAACACTGCCAATGAATTACGACGAAAAGTTTCTTGCATGTGAGTAAGCCTTTATATTTAGAAGTTTGTGACATAACCTGCAAATGATATTTATCTCTTTACTTGCGGTTATATTTTGTACTTTCATTATCTTCATTAAGCTATGTCCATCAGAGATTGATTAAATGTGTGCTTTAAGATAAATATTTTGTTATTAATTTGAACCTAATGTTGAAGTGGGCAAAGCAAAAAATAAGGCCTGAGCACAATCGAGACGCGAAACCGAAACCTGAACTCGAACGCGTTCGGGTTCGAGTTTTCCTTGTGCGTTACATCAGGTTCAGTTCTAAAGTTTTCGGAGGGATAAACCTGGGATAAACACCGGCAAACCACACATGGATCATAATTATT
>JAAAKG020139708.1:0-12288 GCA_010014905.2 Druon quercuslanigerum | reverse complement strand
GCTCGTGCAGAACAAAAAGCTAAACTTTGAGCCCCTGGATCACTGCAACCTGTGCATATTAATCCCCCCCCCCCCTTTGCAAATTTAATGTACTCCAATACCCCAACAACTTCACCAAGTTTAATCAAAATCTGAGACATGAGATTTTCGAGGTGGAAACACTTGACGTGCTTTGCCCCGTAATTAATTCAATGTTCTGAAATATTTTTACGTTTATTAAGGTTGTTCTCCCCCTTCTAGATCATTTTTGATCACTAGGGTGTCTGTTGTAAATCATTATTATTTCAATGAGTTTTATATAAGCATGTGTAAGTCCAGCTACATAAATTTACGGGAAAGGGTAGGTTTTGGTCGAAATTCTAAAATAGGGATATTTGTAAGTTTTTCGTAATCAATTTTAAATTCTTAAACATGTTTAGGTTGTTTAAAGTTGTTTTTAAACTTTAGGAACGTTTTTGTTCACGAGGGGCAGGTATGTTTTACGCAAGGGTAGTTTTGGAGAGATTTTTATATGGCATCAGATAGTAAAAAAAAATCTTCCTTGATCGTTTATGTCACTATAATAATTTTTAGTAAGTTTGCAAGGACACACAGAAAAATATGTCCTATAAAAAGTTTAGAACTTAGTCTGGAAATCTTGGATGGGTACCAAAATGTTATGAAAATTGTAAGCCTCCTTCTTTGAATATATATATAAGATATTTCAATTCTAAGTACAATAAAGAACCACATAAAGACCTGGATTGTCTAAAAAATCTAGAACATTAACGGTACTAAAGCTCATAAAAAAAGTTTTACTGCGAAGCAGAACACTAAATTTGTAGTCTTTTGTTAACATCACAAAGTTCACACAATTAACATACGAAAAACGTATTCTTCACTTTTCTGACGCACACAAACCTAATTCTATTACGTAACAACACTAATGCATACAACGCAATTCTCTAACGCGTAATATCGCACGCTAGGCATGTCAGTCGAAGTAGTCCTTATGTGCAAATCAGCGAAACTCTCACCGCTTGTGAGACGCGACCAGTTCCGGGACAAAAATTGATGGTGCCCCAAGTGATATTTCATTTCCTTACTTCAACGCCGAATATTTTTTGTAATGTTTCATTTAACTGTTATATTATAATTATCTTATTTGATTATTTTTAATGTTAGGAATATTTGATTTAATGTGAATTTACTTTAAATTTATTACTGTGTATTCGCGTCGGAAGTTTAGTAAACATTTACTTTTGATGAGTTCTATAAGTACTGGAAGATTAATAATATGAGTAAGATACCGGCTAGGACTTCCTGTAATTATAATTCCTTCATGTAATAATAATGTTCGCAACTTTTCTACAACTCATCGTGGATTGAATTTGTCTCCTTACTTAAATTTCGTATAGTAAATACATAACACTTATTCCTAGACCATTATCGAGTATTACAAGAACCCGTCCAAGACTCCTGAACTAATTCTACAGTTTTTACGGAACATATTTTTTCTGTGTGGCGGCGCTGAGAGGACGTCGTGCTAGCACTTTCACCTTTTTGTCGGAAGTTTGAAGAGGAAAAATAATTTTTTTAGCATAAAATTTATAAAAAAAGCAAAAGAATATGGCATGTTCTGTTTTTTAGTTTGCCTCGGTGGCGTCGCTAAGTAGACGGACCTTGAAATTTTATGTATTTGAGACGATGTTTTGATTTTGAATTCAAGAAAAAAAATCGGGAAGTTGTTCCACAGTTTTTAAGATTCAAATATGCTTGGTGATAATTTTGGTTGCAAATTTTGATACTATAATATTTATTTTTACAATGACACAATAGCAACCCGGGATATCCAACCTCTGGACTATCAATTGTGATGAGCATAATGCAGCAAGAACCTTGGCAGATGCATACCGTAAAACAGAACCAACGACTGATTATAAAGTGAAAAAACGAATGCATCAACTCACCGCAAAGATAGGCTGAGCAATACAGTACACGTTCCGAATTTAGTATTAAATTGACTACATAAAATCTGGCCTATTGTTTAGGATAGCAATAAAATTCGGGTGAGGCTCGTGATTAAAAAGGCAGTAAACGCCACGTTTTTTAAAAGAATATTCCTTTAACTGTCCCGATACGTACACAAGGACTCTCTACCGCTGACTGACTCCTTTACTCTAGAGGCTAGGCATGGCGCGACCGCTACGCTAAGGAGGGAGAGAGATAGAGCCTGATAGATAATCGTAGATCTGGCACCTCTACCTTATCCTTCTGTCACTCCCTCCCAACTGCTCGAAGACTCTCGATTACAATTCATAAAATTTTAATTTAATTGTATTCTTTCTCCAGTTATTATATGTAAATACATTTTTTTCCTCCTAAATTCAGTTTCCGTGTCTCTCACTGTACTGCAGTCGGTTCGTAATTTAAAGCGATGTTGAATAGTTAGTTTCCTAAAACATAACAAATACACATGTTAATTACGTTACTAGAATGTAACGATTAAAGGGTCTCGTTGTTAACCTTGCGTGCAACTCATACGAAAGCCGTTTAGTAAAAAAATTCGCGATTTGATCTTTGGGCCTCACCCATTTTAGTTTTATTCGATTGAGTTTTACGCACTCCTTGACATAATGTTCTTTAATTTGTGACATATGTCTCAACTTGTTCCCACCGCTCGTTTCTGCATTGAAAACGGCTGCTTTATTGTTGCACCACAGGAACATAGGATAGAATGATTAATAAAAAATTAACTCTAAAGAATTGTTTGAAGACGTCATTTCCTGACACGCCATGCTCATGGCCGCGTACTCAGCCTAACGTGAGAACGGAACAACATAAGGTTGCTTCAGAACTTTCCATGCCACTGAATCCCCGAATAATTTTACAACATACCCGCTCGCAGTCTGAGAAACTGGCATCTGAGTACCTTTGAATATCATTTTCCACGCCTGTAAAGCTAAGGGAAAAACGTTTTGTCCCTTCAAGGTACCTAAAAACTCTCTTAGCTATTTCCCACTCATGTTCTGTGTTAAAATGCTAATTTCAAATTCTGTATTAAGTTTCACTTTGACCTCGTAAAGTTTGAATTAATCATTTGAAGCCACTATTATGTCATCCACAAACAGTAACAGCGAGAGAAGTTTATTGCTATTCCTCGCGGTGAATAAACGTGGTTCTGAGTCTGAATTTTTAACTTCTAAGCTCAAAGCTACCTCCGTAAATTTGCCATTCCACCGCTTTGGATTTATGCGTAATTCATATATCGCTCTTTTTAATTTACACACCCGATTTTTTGTTTCCCCCATTAAATTTTCCGCCACCTCTGGAATTTCCATATAGATTTCTTCATCTGTAGTACCGTTGAGAACACCAATTTTTATATCTAGCTGAGATACGTCAAGGTATAATTTATTTATAACTGCAAATACGGTTCTTACTAGAGGTAGTCTCGAAACCGGTGCATATGAGCCTCTTACCAATAAATGCGCCCTATACTTTACTAAACCGTCAGCCTCAGTCTTTTGTTTTAACACCCATTTTGAGTCAACTATGTTCGTTTTATCACCCCTTTGTGAATCTCTGATCGCGCTTATCTATTTGTCTTTTTCTTTCGAGTACATTGCTTCTTTATAACTCAACGGCTCTGAATATATGTTAGCCAATAGTGCCGAGTAGGCTTCGTCCGTCGTGTTAGTAATTTCTGATTCTTTCTCAAATTCTCTAATTTCACAAAACATTACTTGAGCTTTTATGTGCTCATCGTTTTTAAATGATTTTAAACTATTATCTACTACATTCTCATAACTTTTAGATTCATTCCCATTTAAGTGAGTCTCTTTTGGTACGTTTTTACAACGCCTTCATCTTTTCCGCTTGATCTCTTTCTCCAGATTTAAAGTACTTTCGGTAACATCTTCTCCTTGCCTAAACTCGACAACCCATTTTTCATTATCTATCTCGCTCGTTTATACGATAAATTCATTTATAGCTCCCTTTTAGTATTTGTCTCCGTACACTTACTTCTCATTAAAGCGTGCGTCTCTGCTCTTATAGTACTTCCCTTCTTCAGACTTCAAAAACTGAAAACCTGTAGGAGTATAACCTACTAAAATAACACGCCTGCCTTCGTTCCTGAACTTTGGACCTAATTTTCTTCGGATTCTGATGTACGCTACACACCCGAAATTTTTGATTTGGTTTACATCAAAATTACGGTTAGGAGCAAATGCTTCTAAAGGGTTGGTCACATTGTTAGCTGCATTCACTGCTAAGTCCCGCAAATTTTCTGGGAGTTTTCAATTATAAATATACGACCTGACTTTATTCTGTAATATTAAAGCCCATTAAATCGACGTGTATGATTTGTAGAGGGACTGTTGCCCTTCTTCGCACGTGATTGAAGGATAGTCTTTTAATGTTGGCAGAGATTTATTATTTTCTTGAAACCTTTTGTTAGTAGCAGTGAAGGGCGATTCCTTTTCATCCACCTCTACTATTGGCAACTCGTCAATATCTCGAAACTTTCGGTCACTGATTGTCGTATCGAATTTTGAAAAATCCGGCTGAGTCATGTTTTCATCGATAGTTTCTTTTGCTTCAAGTTCTCTTCCGCTTACTATCTTGAACTTGCTTTTCTTCTCATCTAAAGAATTTTCTGTGTCTACTGTATCATCGTTTACCGAAGTACTTCTTGTGAAATATTTTTTCTTTCTATTTGGACATTCATCCACGTTGTGAGCAAAAATCTTACGCTTCTTTATCCGGAATGGTTCTATTTTGTTGGAATCTGCTTTATTTATTTCTAGATTAACTATGCGGCAAGGTTTTTCATACAGGCCCGATAGTAATACTTGATCCGACATTGGATCAAATATGTCAATCTTTTTATCATCTAAATAAAAACGTAGTCCCATTGCAGCGAATCTACGCAGCGACAACAATTTCTCCGATGGCGATTCAGCACATATTACATTATTATTTTCGAAATATTCTTCGTTAGGTAGTTTTATTTCTATTCTGTCATTTTCTTCTGTATCGATATTCGCGCTTTCGTTTTTATTTGCGCATCTGATTACCCCCTTGTCAAAACCATTAAACGTGTTGAAAATCATTTTGGAGCGGGTCAGATGCTCTGTCGCGTCCGAATCAGCTAGGAATTTGAAAAATCTATTATTTTCAAAAAATATTTGATTCTTATTACAACTTGCAAGATTTGACCAACCAGAAAAACGTGCTATTTCACATGTAGCTTTATTTTTATCGATTTTCTCACCTATCTTTTGATCGCTTCCTGATCCATCCCTACTGCTAGGTTTTGAGTTTTGAGACCGGGACTGATGATTCTTATATCCTCCTCGATTTCTGCCTCCCCCTAATCGTCCTCGCTCTCTACCTCGCCTTTGTCCGCGACCTTTTTCCCGCCCCCTCTGACCGGTTATTCGCATCCTTCTTGACTCGCTTTCGTTCATATTTGAATTTCTTGAAGCTTTTCGTTTTAAGCCACGTTGGGACATCTTTGACTATTTATATAGTTTGTAGGAGTACCTCCGTTATTCTCTCTAGTTTCCTATTTTGCGACTTACTGCAGTTCCTGGCAGAGTGGCCATCTCCACCACAATTGTAGCAATAATTCTTTTGTAACTTTGAAGCAAGTCTTCGAATTGTTCACAGACATCCGCGGCTTTAAGTATCGTAATTATATATTTCATGTTACACAATTTGTTGTTCATCTTGTGTGTGTTTTCCATTTATTTAATTTTGGTGTGTTCTTAAGCCTATTTCTAACGACCAAAACAATAAAATAACTATCAAAAAAACATTATTCATCCCGGTTTTTGTCAAATCTCAACATTTTGAGACCCCCGGAACCAAAACACAGGTTTTTACGAACGTGCGTGCCTGTATGTATGTTTGTGTGTATGTATGCATGTATGTATGGATGTATGTATTTATGTCAGGCTGTGAGCACGATAACTTTTGGAAAAATTAATATTTTCGATTGGCCTTTAGCCCACTTCAATTGTCAGAAACTAAAGGTCAAGTTCGTTATCCATCTGTTTTGGATAAAATTTAAAAAGTTAGAGCATTTTGAAAATTTTGTGACCATTTTTTACAAAATTTTGAAAATTATATGTGCGTGCGTTTATAGTTTTTTTTAGGTTTCATGCGTCGAAAATTGTAATTTTAAGTCAAACGATGACAAATAAGTAGAAGGTATGAAAGAATATTAGATACGACTTGATATTTTCATTGCATTTCTTAAAAATGTTATAAAAAATCGAAAATTCAATTTCTGAGCCAAAAGACATGAGATGCGGAAAAAATTCAAAAAAAAGTTGCAGGTTTTAAAAATTCCTACAAAATTTATTTGAACCAATTTTTGATAGCACTTGTAGTTTTAGTTTTATTTATCGAAACTATCATGAAAAAACTTCACATTCAAATTTTGGGCCAAACGAAGAGAAATATGGTGGAAAGTTTTTAGTAGAATTTGAGCGTTTAAAATTCCTACATTATTTGTTTAAACCACTTTTTGGAAAAACTCCTCGTTTTTAATTTATTTTTGAAATTGATATACAAAAATCAGAAATTTCCATATTACGTCAAAAGACGCGAGGTACGTAAAATTTTTAGCAGAACAACGCCAGGTAGAGAAGAATATTAAAATGAAGAAGGGATGTGTACGTGAAAGCCTACAGAGCTTCGAGAAATTTCATCTTTAACTATACACACTTAATTACGCAGAAAATTTAGAATGTGACGATGCATACAAATACTGGGATCTGAAGAAGAATATTTTGACATGTACTGTAACGAGTAGTGGTTAGCATTCTCCGCTGAGACTTCTTCTCCGTTCCGCTACCTCAATCTCGAGATTTCTTCAATCACTCGCCCTGTAAATTTGCACTTTGGCCTAGCAGGTCCCTTTACTCGGACCGCGTGACACATACACACACACATACACACACACATACACACACACATGTATAAAAAGTTTTTCATGCGGACAACCGCCTGATTTCGCCAGAAGCAGTTGCTAATCTGAAAAACTACATCTTCTACCTTGCCTTTAACCCACCCTATGCTCTCTAGCAGCGCTGTCACACCCTTCGTTTCTTCCCCGCTATTTAGTTGCAATCCGCTTATCATAATATTATTTCTCCTGTCTGCCTTTTCTTTTTTCTCCATTCTCAACTTCATTTCCTTTATCCTTTTCGTATGCGCTATCTCCTTATTTTCATTCAAACCCTACAACTACTCTGAAAATGAATTTTTAATGCACTAATTCATACCTCATAACCCTATGTACCTGCTACGCTTCCACCCCAAACTCTACTGACACCTTACACACAAACTCCGTTAGATCTTCGGACCACCTCTCATCGAAGACGTTCTCACTACTCTCTCGTGCTAGTACTAAAAGACGACCCAGTTAACACACATGTCTTGCACGGAAAAATTATCGGTCGTAAAACTTGACATTATAATATTTATTTTGACAACAGTTCGATGGAAATCTAATATATAGTCGAGAAAATACTATTAGTTGCCACAGAGATACGAAAAAATACTTTTTAAATATAAATTATAAATATACTCGAAAGTTAATAATTGCCATTTAGGGTGGCGTCTCATAATTGCAGAACGGTGTTTGTTTTGAGCATTATGCAATTTTCGATAAAAAATTGTCATTAAGAAAAACTGATATTTACATATTATGTGATAAAACCATAGTTGCTATACATAGCGGTTTTAAAACATAAGTTGCAAAATAAGTCAGAAAAAATTACCATTTACAGTAAGAAGGTGCAATGAGAGTCGAAATACTTTAATATTAGGCTTTTATCAAATTACTAATTGAAATGGGAAATTCAGTGCTGAATGAAGTTATATGCTCCGAGGTTTATCAAATTCCTGAATCTTATCATTTGTTTTATTTTAGTAAAAAGGTTCCCTTTTGCTAGTCCTGTCTGCAATTGCGATAGACACAATATAAAAAGAAGACGGTAATAAAGCACTCTTTGTGCCACATTGTGCCTTTGGATGTAGGTCGTTTCTGCATAAGCTGAGCAATTAGATAGTATGTGGAAATGACACCGTCTTGACATACCAAAACGGCATCCTCGGTGCGTGGCTGCAATCCGGGTGTTTCAAGGAAAGCAAACGTTAGCTCATACTACATTGACTGATCCTCCACATTTCTGTGGAAGATACTGTGCATCCTTTTGTCGTGGAACTTTTGAGTGAATACTTGAAATGTATAAGATTTGATGCATTTTTCTCACCCCTGAAATTGATGACAAGGCCGAGTGTTCCAGCAGACTTCTCCGCTGCCTTGTACATGAACGCTCCTTTGACCACTTCGTCATGCTTCCTGACCATTTTAAGAAGAAGGCTTAAAGGCTCAATTTTCAAATTTTTAACAAGAACGTTTTTTCAGTTTTTGAGGTAATATAAATTACCTGGAAATAATAAAATTGTCTTATTATTATGCAATGCTGCCATAACATTAATACATATCATTAAATAAAATTTACATTTCGGTGTCATACTTATCTCTAAACTCACTAAGAGCCACCCCCCGGCCATCTTAAGAACCTTATATATGACTGACTTAGCTTCAGCCTAATTCAGGTAATCAATACTCAAAATTTGTTGAGGAAAGTGAACTGTTTATCTTCTTTTTGCGATATTTGTATTTTTTTACTATTATTGGTGAAAAATTTTAGCATATATTTTATTCATACCTAAAATTTAAAACAGGTTGCTTCACTGGTTTGTCAAATACAGTCAAATCTGGATTTAGGTACGGTTTTGTGTCTCTTTTGTTTTGCCCATCTCCTGTTTTTATCTCTATTTTGTCACGCCTGACTGAAGACCACACACCACCAGTTCCTCTCACACATCCCCACAACGCGATTTCCATTCTCGAAAACACTAAATCCAGAATCACTAAATCAAGATTCGACTGTAATTGAAACGACCCACTTTCTGCAACTGCAGATTGTGATTGTCACTCATCCCTTAAAAAATACCGCTTTTTATAGAAAGCGCTATTTTATAGTTTATTATTAATTTTTGGTAGATTAAGTAGTTGTTATCAAATCATAAACTATACTATGACCACATTTCCTAAAAAAAAATAAAAATACGCATGGTTTGATTGATTTATATCTTCAAATCGTTTTTTTTTGTATTTCACCACCACACACACTTAGAGAAAATTGTCTAGCTTGACGTTCAGATGTTTTTGGGATCGCTTAAACTGAATTTGAAGTCTATTTCACCCTGTAATGTAAGGCTTTTGACATAACCTTAAAAAATATTATAACCTCCCAAAAACCCTGGGAATTTAAGCGAAAAGCAAGGTGAGCGGTTCCATCAAGATATCAATATAATGGAAACTCATTATCAAGGAAGGTTGGGCGAAAATATGATGGTGGATTTCTGTTGGGTGCTGAGGAGAGACAGAGAAATATAGAAAGCGCAAACGGAAACCATTACACAGATTGTTCGATTAAACAAGAACCCGTTATAGTTCAAAAAAAGCGATTCGTTATTTATAATTTCCAAGTTTATGCGGGTATTAGCATGTTTGTGAGCCCATTGGGCATGAATTATAAGCTTTTTCAAAGTTATGTCAAAAACGTGATATGATGGAGTTAAACGGACTTCGCATTATGTTTCAGCCGCTCCAAAAGTATATAGAAAAAAAGACTTGACCCCAAGGCCGCAATTATTTTTCATTTTTGAGTAGCTGTGAAGACTTTTTGAGGTTATGTCAAAAACCTGACATGATAGGGTAAAATGGACTTCCAATTCGGTTTCAGCGACCCCAAAAACATATAATAAACATAGTCTGACTTCTAGGCCAGAATTTTTTTTGTGGTGGAGTTATTTACTATTTAATTCATAATGACATTTTTGTCCTGCAAATATAAATATGCTATTATCTGATAATAGAACAAAAAATTATTTGGAAATGCGAAATGAATTTGAATTGCTCGTTCTAAAATTTAAGCTTCTTACTGGTACAGAAGATTTCGAGATAAAGGCTCAAAAAGAAGATATGGTTGTATGGCAAGCAAAGGAAACTTCATCAATATCTGTTCTTGTCCCTCTACACGGGAGGAAATTTGCTTACGCGGTTGCGAATGGTACTGTTGGTGTTTACGAAAATGGTGTCAGGATTTGGCGAGTCAAAGTAAGTCTAACTTATGTATACATAAATAATATATTTCTTGTTTTTTGCATTTTTCAAAACAAATTGCATCTGATAATCCAACTTGAACCCAATAAAGTCTATATTCTGTTCATACTTTTACTTTCACAATTAAATCCATTATAAATGTTGCAAGTCTTGCTTTAAGAAATATAATTAACTTATTTGTTTCATTTTTTTACCTAAGACTGTTTAGATTGTGGCAGTTTAAAAAAAATGATAATACAGTTACGACAAACTACTCTCGTGGTAAGCGTACACTCTGTGAAATGAGTGATGGTGAGGCTCTCTTTTCAGGTAAAGGCAAGTCTGGCCCAAGAAATTTTCTTTCTCTACATCAAATCTTTATATCAAATTTAATTTGTTGTGAGTAATCATCATAAGTTCTGAGATGATCCCATAGTAAGAGAGTGCAGACAGACAGACAGAGAGAGAGAGAGAGAGAGAGAGAGAGAGAAGCGCTGGCACGTATAATACTATAACGGCTGTAAACCGGGATCGCTCACCTTGAACATTAACAATAACACGTTTCAGTTACAAGTTTGGCTAATTAAAACCGTTACCGACGTCTTTACGTAAGATTTTTCCAATACCATTTATATCTCAGCCAGAAGGTTTCATGTTTAGGAAGAGAAAATTCATCCTTTTAAGAACAGCTTATCGGTATTAAAGGTATCATAGTATACTATATAATATCATTGTGCATCATTACAGAGTATAATAGTGTAAATTGGTACAAAATAATGCATATCGTATCATAATGTACCATGGTGTATCAGGTTGTATCGTATTGTATCGTATTGCATCATAGTGTATTATTCTGTATCATATCGCATGATCTTGTATATATTTTACCATACTGTATCATATGAGACGATAGTGTATCACACTGTATCATATTGTTTCATGCTGTGTTATATTGTATCATACTGTAGCATATTGTGCCAGATTGAATGATATTGTATCGCGTTGCATCATATTGTATCATGTTTTATTAATGTGCAGAATTTTATTAATGTGCAGTTTGAAAAAAATTTTTAAAAATTTCCTAAAAAAGAAAAAAAAATCTTTATTTGATAAAAATTAAAAAGAGGAAAGAAAAATGAGAAGCTTAAAGTTAAAGCAATGAGAGAAAGAGATAATTTATAAAAAAGCTTTACATTAAAAAACAAAAGAATATATTATTAACTTAAGGACCGATTTGAACAGGTTAATTAATTGATATGCTAGCATGATTAATTATATTTAGCACTGAGTTTTCATAAAGCTTTATTTTCTTTTCCTGTGTCTATTTCTGATGTGCTTATGATGGGGTTTTTAGGTATGTTTATAATCGTTTTGCCTTCTAACCCTCATCGGATGTTTCGGGTATCTTTGTGATGAGCTTTCGTTTGAAGTCTGCTCGAATATTCATTTATTTTATTTTTAATTTGCCTTGAAAAGTGTGCTCTATGAGTTCCGAAACATTGGAGATTATTTTTTACAAAAGTTTTTCTATTGAGATTTGATAAGAACAAAAATAAAAAAGACGAAATTAATGAAAAGGAGAATAATGTATTTCGGTTGGTAGCCTTCTCATGTTTCTTTCCTCTTTTTTTATTTTTTCCCAAAAAATAAACTTTTTTATTTTCTTGTTTGCACAACTTTTTTGCCTTCTTCCAAATTTCAATTTGATCATTTTATGGTGGTTGTCCAAATTTAGTCGTTGGATTTTTGGTTTCATTTTCAGGAAGTTTGCACATTAATTTGATTTCTGGGCGTTAAATAAAGTTTAAAATTTGATTTTAATCTCATTTAAATTTCTTTAATTTTATTATTGTATTATGTTATATCATATCGTATGATATTATATGATATGTTATATTTTATCTTATTACATCATAGTCATATTGTGCCTTATTGTTTCATACTGTATCACATTGTATGATGCTGTATTGTATAATATTGCATCAGTGGCGTAGATAGCTTTTTGTGTTGGGGGGGGGGGGATATAATTTGACAATATCTTTTTTTTACATTCAAGTTATTCTTATTGTTTTTTTTTTTCCATAATCTTAGGAATCACTTATCATATAGTATAT
>JAAAKG020139707.1:0-12288 GCA_010014905.2 Druon quercuslanigerum | reverse complement strand
ATTAGCGTCTGTCGGTAAATGACCAGTCACTGTTTTACCGACCAAAGTGTCACCGAACTCTCCTAGCTATACTACTTAAATCCAAAAACGTGCATTTTTTTAATAAAGTTGGATTTTTAAGATAAAATTTTATTTATAACCAAAGGGATTAATTTAGAGAACGAATTTTAAACAGAGTGATTCAATCAGCAATCATTAATCAATTATCAACAAATAAAATATGAATTTTCAAAGTAAATTTGAATGTTTGAATCTCCAACAACAAATAAAAGAAAGTTTAGAAATATATTCTTAAAAATATTTCAATCTACAATCAATAAAACGTATTTTTAAACAAATAATTGAATCTTCAAGCAAATAGAATTGTTGGCAACATGTATTAACTATTAGCCAAGCAGTTTATTTTTCAACAAAAAGGATATATTTCCAATACAAAATTTAATAGTTTTATTTTTAACTGATAACAATAATTTAAAAATTTAAAGTAGAAAAATTGTATTACTCGTCGAAAAAATTAATGTGCAGTTGTGTCCTCAATTAATAAGACTGATCAAAAGAAATCACTTTGGAGCCTAAAATATAGCATTCGAATTTTTATATGTTATTTATGTTAATTCAGTCTTAGTTAAAACAAAAAGAATAACAAGTATTAACGAAACAAGGTTAACAAGTGAAATCGTTTTAAAAATTTGTAAGGCGAGAAATTTATGGAATTCCGAGAGTTCCATGGATTCTTAAATTTCCAATAATTCTATAAAGTCCACGAATTTCTTTGAATTCCAGGAATTCGATGAATTCCTAGCATTTCTAGAATTCCATGAATTCCATGAATTCCCTAATTTCATGAATTCCTTGAATTCTTTAAACTACACGAATTTCATAAATACTCTTAAAATCTTACACTTGGTAAGTGAGTTTCATTGGCTTAACCTAATGTTTTTTAACTTACTTATCAATTTTTAGAGGATTATATTTTAGTTCGATTTGGAAGCGATTTAAATCGATATTTAGTTGTTTTTTTTTAATATACTTCTTTTTTGCATAAAATAAATTGTTGACAAAGCAGTTCAGTTGTGAATCAAAAAGCATTTATCTTCTGGAAAAGAGGACAAATTTATAATCTGTAGAATACGTAAATTCTCACGACATGAAAGTTGACTACATATAAGGATTTGAAATTTATGTAGGTAATTTAAAAAGAAAACTAAGAGTCGTATCAACAAACTAAAAACGCTCCTTGATTCGAGTCGGAAATATCTCGATGTGGTTTCTTCTGTCTAAAAAACTATTTAAACTATTAAATTACTTCTGATAGTTTTACAATTGGTATAAAAAAATACTCGAATTGAGAAATTAAAAACACCATTGCAATTACGGAATTTGCTACTTCGAAAACATGTCTGTGTGCCTATAGATATGGATTTAAAATTAACGTTATTTGTGCTTATAGTTTCAAAGCCTGCAAATATTTTTGTTGTTGTTATAATGCAAATCGAAAATTTGTTTTGTCAGCTTCGAGATTCCATTCTTTTGTTAGAAACTCAAAAAGTTTATTAAAAATTCGTATCATTCGTTTAAAAGTTTAGACATTTAGTTGTGAATGCAATTAACAAATTTGTATATTTTGTGTGTTTCAATTTTTTTTCCAAAATTCAATTGGTTTTTCAAGAACCATGGTTTCAAGATTTTAAAGACAAATATTTACACTACGTTGACCTCATTCACAAATCTAGAAAAAATTTTATTTGATTCACCTGCAGATATAATAGATTCAGCAATATCGACAATAACAGTCTACTACAAATGAAAAACATGTGTCTGTGTAAAAATCTAGGTCGGCTCATTTTGTGGATAACCTCTCCCTTAATATACATGAAAAGAAATTGTAAATGGGTGGTAATACGTTTTAAAATTTGTAAATGAAGATTTATGTAACTACAAGATTAAATGTACATAATTTCACGATTGTGGACTAGTAATAGATAGAAAAAAGGGACAGTAAAAAACTTAATTATATATGAATAAATTAATTGGGTAAATAATTTAAGTAAAAACCAAACAAACACAAATTTTAGTAAATAATATTGCTACAAGACAATCAAGAGTGTAAAACGGGTATAAGGCCTACTTCTTGACTTTCAATGGTTCCATGGTAAACGCGGCTACCAGCACCGATTCCATCAACAAAGTGTTCATCAATAAAAAGTGGTCCTTCAAAGCGCCTTCAACGAGGAACTGGAAGAGTTATCCCACTAGGTAATATTCAGTCGGAAATTTAAGGAGAATTTGTTAAGTAACAAGGTTGTCTAAAAAAAGGCTTTCTTGCGTGTGTACCTCAGGAAGTCCTGGCTTTTTAGGTTTTCAAAAGTGCACTCTTGTGCAACACAGGTTTCAAAATGAAAATCAGGTTAACATTGTGCACACGTATAGTAATTTTAAAAATATTTTTTTTATTCTCTTAATTGTGCCCTTGAAGAGAATTTGTGAGATGAAAACAGGAAAAGGCACTTAAGCATTATTTTTTAATTTTGTCCTGTGAATAGTGACTCGCAAAAAATTACTTATATATAAGACCTTTTATTTTACTCTCCTGATGACATCACCTTTTGTTTTAAGATTTAAAAATATTCCGTATTTGGTGAATTTCGAAAAGTGTTCTAAAAGAACCTTCAGATTTATTGAAAATATTGACAAAGTGTATTATATATTGCATGATCGAGACAGCCGAAGATAAATTAAGTTCAGCTTCATCACAAGGCTGTATCATGTATGGGGGGGGGGGCTAATGCGTGTTTGTAATTATTTTTCTGCTGCATACCCCCTGTTCCTCGAAAGATTTCGCTGGCTACGTCCTTGCTTCCTCATTTTTTAAGTTCCACTCACGTACAAGAACAACAAAAATTTATTAAGATATGGAAGCCCTAATAAAATTTCGCTAATTAATTCTTGTTATTTACTTAATATGTATACAGTTGCATGTTGGCGGCGGTGGTGAGAACGAGTTAGCTGATAGGTGAGGAGACTATTTTGCGGAATTTGCGTGAAATTTGTGTTTTGTATTCATTCAAGATAAGTCCCAATGGCTAAATAGCACTCTACGGAACAGGATGATAGTAGATCATTACAAATTTGTGCAGGCACTGATCAGCATAGTACTAGATTCATCTTAAAATTTAATCTATTAAGCAAATAAAATAAATAAAAAAAGTTGACCTTAGAATACGACTCGAATTTAGTATGGGATTAAATTGTTGTTATTAACATTTAGTGATTAATTAGTAGATCTGTTGCATGTTAAGGTATAAATAAAGAAGAAGAAAAATAAGAGAGTTTACCAGTGTGTAATTTAAAGATTTGGGTTAGGAGTTTCGTACAAATATTTGACATAGATAGTCTTGAAGTGATACAGGAAAGGTGCATTTCTATTATAGTAAAGAAATTTATTCCATAAACGGGAACCTCTTACTATAAATGATCTTTAAAAGTAAGGCGTTCTGTGATAAAGAATATTAAAGATGTTCTCTTTGATGAAATTTAGACTTTGCTAGAAGGTCTTTGTCTACAAATTGAAGGAGATTACATAGATTTTCAGGAGCTTTGTTTCAAAAAAAGTTGTAAAGTAAATTACCCATAGAGAATTTTTATTTCTTGGCAAAATTTAGCAAACCAGCTTTAAGTCTTTATAGAGTTATGTGTTCGTATTTAGGCAAATTGAAGATAAACCGAACACAGGCGTTTAAAGCACGTTCAAACGTTAAATTTAAATCCTCGGTCAAATCATCATATACTAAACAACCGTAATCAAAGTGAGAAAAGATTAGACTCTTAACCGAAAGTATCCGAGTAGAGGTAGGTGAAGAGTACTTATTTTTATATAGTTGTTGTAGAGTACTGTATGTTTAAATCGAGATGCTCTGTACCTGCTGTTTCTAGGACAAGGTACTGTTATATAAATATCCCAGGTCTTAAACTACTTTCAACGAAAGGGATAGTCAGATTCTCGATACTAAAGGTTCCAAATGATTCCGGAGTCTCAAGCAATGGATATGGATTAGATTCAAATTCTAGAGCGCATAAATAAAAAGAAAGAGATAGCTGATATGGAAAGGATAAGGGCAATGGAGTTGAGAATCGAGAGAAAATAGAAGGCAGACAAGAGAAAAATAATATTGTAATAAGAGGATTGAAGCTAAAGAGCGGGCAGGAAAGATAGGGTGCTAAAGCGGTGCTACAGAGCATAGAAAGCGTTAACGGCAAAGTACGGAAAGTTTGGCTGGAGAAGAGAAAGGAGAACGAAGTGTTGGTTGTGGAGTTGGAGAGCTGGTAAGAAAAGTTCGGTGTAATGCGAAACAAAAATACAGCAGGGTATCGGAAAATTAAAGTAGATGAGAAATTGTGGTTACGGTACGAAGGGAAAGAAGAGTTGAAGGAAGTGTTGGAGAAATTGTTTCATAGGAAGTAGTGAGTAGGGGTAAAGTTTGAGACTTTGGGAGGTCGTTAGAATGAGAAAGAAAGGAAGGGCTAGTAGGAGAAGTATAACGGGGGTTCGGGATGGATGATCGGAATAAGTTTGTAGAGAGTGAGAGGAGGAGAGCTTGCAAATCAGAGTACTTAATTTAGGAAGGATAGCGTGTGGGTTTGTGACTGTTTACAATAAGGATAAGAAAAATAGGATTGAAGATAGGGTGACAGACATGATACAAGAGCCAGAGAGAGGAGGATATGGTGTTACGGTGAGAAGATTTAGCGCGAGAATTGTCCAGGAAGGGGGTCTTTACAGGGTATGGAACAGCTGCGAAAAGAAATCGAAGGATAAGATAATGAGTAAGGAGAAGGTTATTGTAAATGACTGGATAGTGGCGAATGGTATGTTCGTAGGGAACGACGATGGCTAATCTACACACGTAAGTAATGTAGGTTTATCGGTGATACACTATGTAGTCATCAAGTTGGAAGGATACGGAGGGATTGGTAATAGAAGAGAAGATAATATCAGATCATCAGGCATTAGGGTTGCGGATAAGGGGTGAGAGTCGCGGGAGGCAAGGTGGAAAAGAATTATCGTTGGGGGAGAGGGTGACCTGAGCGAGGGAGGTAACCAAGAAGTGTCAGGAGCAGTGTGGGAAGATACGCTTTCAAGAAGAGTCAGTAGAAAAAATTTGGGAGGATTTCGATGGAAGGGTTGAGGGAGGTGACGGAAAGTGGAAGGCAAACACGGTACAGGAGGTGATAGAGTTTTTGTACCTAGGCTTCCTGTTTCGGAAAAATGAAAGAGTGGATGCTTATATAAAAAAGAGAGTGCAAAGTTTAAATGTAGTTTAAAGCAGGTTAGCAGATTGGGAAAGAAGTTCTTGACAAATGATTTTGAAAAAAGAAGAAAATTATTTGAGTCGCGAATGGTCAGTGTTTTATTTTATGGAGTAGAGGTGCGGGTTTGGAAGGAAAGATTTGAGGTAAACAAGCCAAAAAAGAGGTTGGCCAGGTGGACGCTTGGGTTGGCATGTTCAGGGATTATAACGGGAAGTGAAGCTTGTAAATATGAGAAGAAATTTTTGCAGGAGAAGGAAGTAAGCTATTTCGGAAGTGGTATTTGTAGAAGAAGAGCAGGAGAGGGGATGGAAAAATGGATGTTGAAAGGAAGAGGTATTTTAGAAATAATGTTTCGCAGATGGATGAAGGAAGGTAGGTTTATAAGGTGGTTAAGAAGAAGCGCATTGAAAGAGAGAAGGCAAATAGGGAGGAGAAAATAAGAGGGTCACGGTTTAACAGGAACTATTGGTTAATTATGCCAAGAGAGAGAGCGTGATCTCTGTGTGAGGAAGGAGAAGAAGAAAGTCAGCTTAAAGTTAGGATGAGATGTGGATGTGTTAATTGTGCCGGAAGCTAGATGCAAAAGTGGAGCACTGTTTGAAATAGTATGAGGAGGTAGAGAGGAGTGGGATAAGTATGGAGGTATTTTTGCATGAAAATTGGGACAAAAGGGCAGAAGAATATGTGAAGGTGGTTTTGGGGCAAGACGGAGAAGAAGAGAAGGTTATATCCGAAAGCAGATCCTCGACTCGTTCGGTGTGCTAACTTCTGCACCACCGACATTGACCAACATGAAGTAAATAAAAATGGACTCTCAACTATAGTTTGCATTTTTTAAAGCAACATTTCAAGAAATAACTGAGAAAGTTTTTTCTTTACTCTGTGAAGTGCTTAATCTACAAATCCGTTTGTGCTTTTTCTCTATTTGTGCCGCAATTATTATTATTATAATTTGAAAGGTATATTAGGGACTGAACCTTAATTGTGTAACAGCTTAGAGGGGGGGGGGGGGGGGTCGGGAAAATTTGTTTTGATTTTTCACAGGGGGGGGGGGGGGGTACTTTACTTTTGTACGTAATTTTGCAAATTCGCAAATGCTTTCTCCAGAAGATTATATTTTTAGTTATAAATTTTATTATTTGATTAAAAATTTATAATTTTTTTAAAGGCATTATTTTTAGTTTCTAATTCAACAGTTTTGTTAAAAATTCGTCTTTTTAGGTTAAAAATTCAACTCTTTTCGTAAAACCTTCTTTAGATAAAAATTTAACCATTTTTTTTAAGTTTTTTTTTTTAATTCACCTGCTTTAGCGAAAATTACATCTTTTTAGTAGCAAAATTACTTTGTGTTTAAATTTAATTTTTTGGCGTTGAAAAGAGAACTAAAATCTTTTCGGGATAAAAATTTAATTTTTTTACCAAAATTTATTTGTTTTTTGAATACAAAATTTATCTGTTTTAAAACTTTTTCGTTTGAAAGCTTTCGTTGAATTTCTTTTAAGAAGCAATTATTTTTTTCTTTATGAATTCATTTTTGTTCGGAAATATATATTTTTTACTGAAATGTCCTATTCTGGTTTTAAAATTAAATGTTTGCATAAAAAATCTAGTTTAGCCTAAAGATTGAACTATTTATATCAACTTTTATTTCTTTCTTGAGTAAGAAATCTTTGTTTGTTAAAAATTCATATTTTTAGTTTAAAAACTCTTTTTTCATTTTATTTTATACAAAGAAATTCATGAAAAATAAAGATTTCTCACTCAAGAAAGAAATACAAGTTGATCTAAATGGTTGAACCTTTAAGCTAAACTACGTATTTTATAGAAAATTTTACTTTTAAAACCAGAATATGACTTTTCAGTAAAAAATATATTTTTTCAACCAAAAAATTAAAGTTTAAAGAAAAAAATGATTTATTCTCGAAGGGGATTTAACATAATCTTTCAAACGAAATAGTTGTTTACTAAAGCAAAGAATAATCATTTTTAATTAAAAAGTTTCATTTTGATACAGAAATTATATTTCTACTGAAAAAGATAAATTTTTAAATCAAAAAGAGAAATGAAAGAAACAAATTTTGTTGAAAATGAATTTCGTTGACTTTACAGGATCAAAATATAAATTTTGTAACAATAAATAAGTTTCTACGAAAAAAATTAAATTTTGAATCCAAAAAGACCGACTTTTTTCACCATAAAAGATCAATTTTCAGCAAAAGAGTTCGACCAAAGGATGACTTTCATCACAAGAACTTGAATTTAACCAAAAAGTCAAAAAGTGATTCATAAAAAATTTGTAGATGTTTTAGGTTCACAATTTTTGTTGATTCATCTTTTTCGTATCCTGCATATTTTGATCACAAAATTGAATTTTTAATTTTTATTGCTTTTCCTGTGATCAAAATTTCGATTTTCCCAGAAAATCCAAAAAATTGTTATGATAATATTGTAGGGCTTTAAAAAATAAATGTTTTTCTTGTCTGGAATTTTTGTTATCGTGTGGGTTGTTTGGCTGAAAAATTCGATTTTCGATTGATTTAAAAAATTTTGAAAATGCTATAACTCTAAGAATATTCTTTCTTTTGAAAAAAGTCATAAAGATAAATTTTTTGTATTTTTTAATGCTGTAAATATTCATACATAGAATTTTCAAATTCAGAAAAGAAGTGATCTCAAAAATTTTCAAAATGCGCTCACTTTTTGAATTTTTATTGAAAATACCCGGTTAACGAACTCGTATTTGCAGATATGTTTAAGGTTCATAATTTTTTTTGATTCATTTTTTTTTCGTATCTTGCATATTTTGGTCATAAAATTAAATTTTTTTGATTTTTTATTGTTTTTCGTGTAATCAAAATTTGAATTTCGATTTTTCCATAAAATCCAAAAATTTGTTGCAATAATCTTCTAGGGCATTTAAAAGACAATGTTTTTCTTCTCTTGACTTTTTGTCATCTTGTGCATTGTTTGGCTGAAAACTTTGATTTTCGATTTATTTAAAAAATTTTGAAAATACTATAACTCTGAGAATATTCTTTCTATTGGAAAAAGTCATTAGGATAAAAGAGAAAAAGTGCTCCTAAAAATTTTTAAAATGTGCTCACTTTTTGAATTTTTATCGAAAACGGCTGGTTAACGAACTCGTCCTTTCTTTCGGCACCTACAAAATTGTGCAAAACATAGATTTGATACGTTCATTTTTTCGAGAGTTACCGTGTTTGCGGACGAACAGACATACAGACGCCATCGTAAAAACTTGATTTTCGAATTCAGGGGGTCACGAAACGTGGAGATCAATTGCAACATGTTGGTGTCAAATTTCCGACAATTCTAATACTTTCTCAATCATAAATGATGAGAATGTAAAAAAACTTGTTCCCATAATAACCCCTTCCAAGATGCTCTCATGTGATAAATTTTATGTATACATGACTCCAACATAATTTTCTGTGGCTAATTTGCGGTTATTTTTTTAGAAGCGTTATCAGAGCAAATCGCTTTTTTCCAAGCTAGCCTTGGGGACGGAAATCATACTTCTCGAAATGATTTATGAAATATAAATATAAACATCTCGGTAGGAGAAACTTGTCATCTTTGACGCATGAGGTAATGATTGATGTAATATAAGAACGTAGATCTATGTAGATAATTAGTTTGATAATTTTTGTTTTTATTAAATTTCATTATATATGATGAAACACAAGATTATCAACTAGATAGTTTGCTAACCGAACTCTTTATTAACACCTTCATCTGTTTGTATCCTAATTGAAAATAATGGGGATCTGTTGCACTATCTTTTTCATATTGACAATGATCCTACACTACACTGGTAAATATAAAATAATACTTTCATATATCTACTAAATTAAAAACAATTTCCATCCTACAAAAATTTGTCAGACTTCTAATAAACGAAATAAACCAACGTTAAGAATGTTGATTTATACAAAAATAATTCGCTTTTTTCTTCTAGTTCTAAGTTCACAGTTTGAATGTCTACCTAATGGCGAACCTATTCCTAATGTTCCTCGTCAGCAACCTTTTTCTTATTCTTTTGAGAAACAACATTCTCATGTCAGGTCTCCTTCTCCTGTCAGGCCTGCTCTTCCTGCCAGGAACACGTCTCCTCCAAGCCATGCCAGTTTGATGGTTCCACCAGCCACGATTGCTTCTAATGAGGGATTTGAATATGAACTTGACCAACTTGAATCTATTCGGCTTAGTTCATATGACCATCCGCACCGGGTTTTTGAACTTCGAAGGTACACTTTTCCTACGGACCAAACAATTAAAATATCCAGCAAATATCGAGTCTTTGAGCCCCTACCAAACCAAGAACAAATTGTAATATCAACATCAGATGGTGAAGTCTTTGCAATATTGCAGAGTAGCAGAGTTCTTGGTGGGATATATAAATTTAATCGTCGTAATTGCAATAAAGCAAGGGCTAAAATAAACATGGTAAGTGGCAAAAGTACATTATTGACTCCAGATGAAATTAAAGAAACTCCAGTCGGTTCTAAGCGCCCAATTCTAATGTATTTTCAAGTACAGCGTGTAAGCAGCGATATCCACACCATTAATTGAATTACAAAACAATACCAAACAACGAATAAATATTGTATGTAAACCGGAGTTAGCTTGAAATGTTACAAGCAGATCTTAATGAGAAATGATAATAAAGATAATTTCTTTTGCTTCTAATTGCCTGAAATTTGTGCACAAACCATTTTAAATAAAAGGTCAATTTAGTGACAATTGTAATTTAGTAAAATGGAATTTTATTTGTCATACAGTAGGCTCCTACTTATCGCAAGAGGCTGCGACTGGGATTCACGTTATGTGAGTTCCCCGCCACATCTAAAATCTTTCTCCCCTTGGATTTAGCCTCAGATCTGATTGGTTTAAAAAATCAAATCTTTTTGAAAAAATTTAAACTAACTGATTAGGTTACACTAAATGCAAACATTTTTTACACAGTCGTTAGTGAGATCAAAGCGAGTAGGGAAGTTACGATAAGCGGTAGTGCGATAAGTGGGAGGGTAGTGTAATATGATTATGATTTGATAAATTTATTCTCATGGCGTGTCTTCCGTTTTTCGGCATTTTGTTTTAAATTTAAACTTCTCAAATAATTAAAAATTTTATTTTAATTTATAAAATTTATGGAAGTTTGAAATTTATGTCGCAATATGAATTCACACGTTTTTGAAAAAAATTCGAATATCGTAATAGATAAAAAATATATATTTTTTGTGAAAAAAAAATTTATTGGAAGTTTTCTACATTAGTTACAAAGCCTTATGTAAAAATATATAAAAATAATCATATTTGTAACTGACGTGGTCGACCTCATCTTCTGAAGCAACTGCTCATGAATGCGCCAACTTCTCAAATTATAAGCCATTTGCATACATTAAAAATAGGTGGATAAAAATGATTATGCTGGCACTTTATTATTAATACTATTAACTTACTAGTAAGTCTAAAATATTAAAATAATAAAATAAAAAATAATTAGCGAAATGTGCGAACTGTGCATACGGAGTAGCTTATACCCCAAAATCACGGAACTTCTATTTTGCTCTACTGCCGAGAGTATTAGAAAATTGCACTTAAAAATGTGTTGGGGTATGTCATTCCTCATGTGCAAAAAGAGAGTTAATATAAATTTTCTTTTGAGTGTCGAAGAAACTTGATGGCAGAAAAAATTACTTAGCCAACAGCAATTTAAGAAATCTCCAGGAATTTTATTGGTCAGGGAAAATTGAATGATTTAGAAAAAAAATTTAACAATCACGTACATTCTATAACATTAAATAACTTATAGGCTAAATAAATATTAAATTTACCGATTTCAATTTCAATTTTTTTTATTTTTTACGAAAGATTTTTGGTTAAAAATATTAGAAGCTTAAGTCTCTGGTATTTAATTACCAATGAACAGGGAAAATGAAAAATTGATTTGCCTCTTGTTTATATTTTTATTGTTTTTTCTTAAGTTCCTTCGTCCTGAATAATATTGCCTTAGTTCTTAACTCTTTGATGCCGAAAATTCCAATTGACAATTTTTAAAAAGAAAATTCAATTGTACTTTTCTAAAATTTGTCCTTTTAATTTAGGACTTAATCTATTTTAGTGAAATTGCCTTTATCTTTCATAAAGATTCTTGCGTACTAGTGTCCATAATTTTCAACAGATTTGTGATCATTAATAGGAATCCTCAATACGGAAGATTAAACTATAACAGTTTTTTCTTGAATTTATACATTAATTTGAAAGTATTCTTATAAATATCCTCCTTTGGTTTCAAATAAATTTTTTACGTTACGTGATTACAGTTTATAAATCTTATCATTTTAGTGATAAAATATAAAGCTAAGTGATAAGAATCAAAAGTTCGATCAAAAATATTTTTGTGAATGCTATCAATTGTAAGAACTACAGAGTGAACATATTCATTAGGTCTAGGTTAAAAAAATTAACAAATTTGTTATAAAACAAACATTCTGTTATAATATTTTTATAATATTCTTGCTCCACGATATCTAGCAAAAATATCCATGTAGTCTACTTTCAAGAAAAATTGATATCAGAATTTTGTTAACAAAGGCCTTTTTACAATATTTTTTAAAGTAAAAAAAATTTTTGCCTATTTTTAGCAAAAAAGTAATAGAACAAATATCGTCTGTGCAAGATAGCCTCGCTTAAGGTAATCAAATTTTGCGAATTGAATTATGAAATACAAATATAAAGATCTCTGCAAGAGAAACTTGGCGCCTTTAATGGATGAGATAACGATTAATATACACTATGTATATAACTAGTTTCATAATTTTTGATAAATTTTATTTTATATGATAAAATTTAAGAATAGTCATCAGGGAGCCTGTTCAGAAAATTTTGCATTAACGCCTGCATCAGTTTTTATCCTAACTGAAAAAAATGAAGATCGTTTCTAATATCAGTGTCATG
>JAAAKG020139706.1:0-12288 GCA_010014905.2 Druon quercuslanigerum | reverse complement strand
TAATGTCTAGTCTAGAAAAAAATGGTTGGGCCCCTATAAAAATATCTAGTCCAGAAAAAAACTGGTTCGGGCCCCTATAAAAGTATCTAGTCCAGAAAAAACTGGTTGGTGTCCCTATCATAATGTCTAGTCCAGAAAAAACTGGTTTGGGCTGGGGTCCCTATCCTAATGTCTAGTCCAGAAAAAAATGGTTGGGCCCCTATAAAAATATCTAGTCCAAAAAAACTGGTTGAGGCCGCTATCAGAATATCTAGTTTAGAAAAAACTGATGAGTGCCCTGTCAGGTTCTAGTGAAAAATTTCATGCCATAGCTATGGCAAATCTATCTATATCCTGCTTTTTTTTTTTAAAGAAAAAAATTCCATCCTTATGAAAAACTATAAATGTTCAGAAAAAATTGCATTTAATCTCATTGTTGTAGGTATTCGATACTCGTTAGAAATTTTATTTGTAATATAATTTTTTTAAATGTAATATATCTATTTATTCTAAATAGGACCATTATTATACAAAGTGAAAATACTCGAAATAAATTAATGTTTATTTTTTAAATACATTTTTGCCATATCAATTAAATTGTCAACTAAATTAAATATTCATCAGGTAATAGAAAGGGTCTAGACGGGGTCCTACTAATCGTCGGGCGATAACAGGGCACTCTAGCTAGGGCCTGCTCAGAATTTCTAGCTAGAATCTGCCTAAAACAGCGTTACAGAACTAGTCAGGCCCTCTCCATTGTCCCCGACGAGCGCCCGATTAGAAATAGGGAAATCTATCCAGGGCCCTACTAAACCCTGATCAGAATTTCTACATAGGGTATGGAAATTTTTGGGTAATTGATGATAATTTTACAGCTAGATATGGAAACTTATGATAAATTAACCAAAATTGAAATAAACCCATTTTAATAAATGTCCGGAATTTTTTTTTCTTACAAATTATTACTATTAGTCTAGTGCAATATTTAGTAACATTGTTTCATTAATTTTTAATTCTTGAAACAATTTGAATTTATTTAAAAATAACTTTTTTTTAATTCGTTTTTTTCCCCTAAAAAGTATTTCTATTGGTGTAGTGGAGTATTTATTAACGTTAGTCCATTAATTTTTTTCGAAAATTTGTTTTTTTTTCTTAAAGTTATGACTATTAGTCTAGTGGAATATTTAATAGCATTGGTTCATTAATCTTTAATTGTTTTAACAATTTGAATTTGTTTATATAATTTTTTAAAATTCTTTTTTCCCTAAAAATGATTACTATTAATCTAGTGGAATATTTATTAACATTAGTCTATTAATTTTCAATTATTGCGACAAATTATATTTGTTTAAATAATATCGTTTCGGTTTTTTTAAACTAAAAACTATTGGCGTGGGTTTTGTTGAGTATTTATCAATATTGTTTCATTAATTTTTAATTATGTAAACAAATTATTAGTTGAATAGTATTATTAGTTGAAAATTAAAAATAATTTATTGTTTTAACCATTTAAAAATATTTGTAAATAAATTTATGTCACTTAATGAAAATAAAATTTTAATTTAAAAAATTTAAAAATAAAATTTTTGGACAGTTTAAGTTTTATAAATTCCTGGAAATTTATGAAATTTTTTGGTAATTTATTACAATCTTACAGGCACATCATAGTAAAAGTTTTCATAAATTTCCGGACATTTATGAAATTTTTTGTTAATTTATGCTAATTAACAGGTAATTTATGTTAACTTAAAATAAATTACCCAAAATTCATTAAAACCAATTTTCATAAATTTTCGGAAATTTATGACATTTCCGGAAATATATGAAATATATGGAAATAGATGGTAATTCTACAGGCAATTTATGGAAAGTCAAGATAAATTACCTAAAATTTTATTTTTAAAAATTCTATAAATTTACGGAAATTTATGAAATTTTTTGTTAATTTATGGTAATTTTACAGTAGTTTATGGAAAGTCAAGATAAATTACCTAAAATTTTATTTTTTTAAATTCTATAAATTTACGGAAATTTATGAAATTTTTTGTTAATTTATGGTAATTTTACAGTAGTTTATGGTAACTTGAGATAAATTACCCAGAATTCAATTTAAAATGTCTATAAATTTTCGAAAATTTTTTGGTTATTTATGGTAATTTTTCAGGTAAATTATGGTAACTTAAGATAAATTAATGAAATTCAATTTAACCAATGTTCATAAATGTCCCGAAATTTATGAAATTTAGGGGAAATTAATGGTAATATTACAGGTAATTTATGGTAAATTAAGATAAATGACCCATAATTCAATATAAAAATGCCTAGAAAGTTACGGAAATTAACTGATATTTTCGGTTGTTTATAATAATTTTACAGATAAATATTGTAACTTACCATAATTGATCGCAAAATCAATTTCCAACATTTTGATAAGTATCCGGAAGTTAAGGAATTTTGTTGTAATTGATGGTAATACCACAGGTAATTTACGGTCAATTAACATTAATTACTTAACGTTCAATTTACAAGTTTCATAAATTCCTGGAAACTTATGAAATTTTTTGGTATTTTACGGTAATATTACAGGTATTTTATGGTAAGTTAAAATAAATTTTTTAAAATTCAGTTTAAAAATGTCGGCAAATTTTCGAATCAAACATTTGAATCAATTTCCGGAAATTTATGAAATTTTTTGGTAATTTATCATTGGTAATTTATGGTAACTTAAAATAAATTACCCAAATTCAATTAAACCAATTTCCATAAATGTCCGGAAATTTATGGTAATATTACAGGTAATTTATGTTTACCTAAGATAAACTACTCAAAATTCAATTTCAACAAGTTCCATAAATTCCCGGAAATTTTTGGTAATTTATGGTAATATTACAGGTGATCTATGGTAAATATAGTTAAAACAGCCATAATTCAATTTAAAAATAAAAAAAAAATTGTGAAAATTAATTGAAATTTTAGGTCGTTTATGACTAAATATGGTAATTTACCATAAATGATGGAAAACTTAATTTGACATCTTTTCATAAATATCCGGAAATTTATACAATTTTTTGGTAATTTACGGTAATATTACAGGTGATCTATGGTAAATATAGTTAAAACACCCATAATTCAATTTAAAAATAAAAAAAAAATTGTGAAAATTAATTGAAATTTTCGGTCGTTTATGACTAAATATGGTAATTTACCATAAATGATGGAAAACTTAATTTGACATCTTTTCATAAATATCCGGAAATTTATACAATTTTTTGGTAATTTACGGTAATTGTACAGGTAAATTATGGTAACGTAAGATAAATTACTCAAAATTAAATTGAAAAAATTCTATAAATTTCCGGAAATTTTTGGTAATTTACGGCAGTTTGATCAGTTATATATGGTAAGTTTTCAATTACCGCAACATTCTATTATCCGCAACCAAAATTTCCTTAGTGTAATTTCAAGTAGCCTTTCTTTTCATTGTGTGAAAAGTGAAAATACAACCACACTCAGTAAAATGTATGTTTAAATCAAACAAATTTATTCTTTGATATAGAGTCAAACAAAAATTGTATTGAAATAAACAAATATTCGTTTGACTCAGATAAACTTGATTTGATTCTGCATTTGATATAGGGTCAAACAAAAATTTTTTTGAGTGCATATCCCATTTCCAGCTAGCCCTTTTTTCAATGTGCAAAACAAGAAAATACAATCATATCCCATCTTAAGAATTCTTTCTTTTCATTTTGTGAAAAGTGAAACTACATGCACCTCCGTTCCTTCTAATTTCGTAAAAAATAAAAATGCTTTCTCAGTTAGACTGACCTTTCTTTTCATTAGGAGAAAAGTAAAAATTGTCATATCCCATTTTCAAGAACTTACCTTCTAATTATGTAAAATTAGAAGTGCAACGAAATCCCATTTCCAGTAGCCTTTCTTTTCATTACGTAAAAAGTAAAAACACAATCATATCCAACTTTCAGTAACCTTCTTTTTATTGTTTAATAAGTGAAAATACAGCCATATTCCGTTTCCAGCAACCTTTCTTCTCATAATGTGAATCCAGTGAAAATCTTTTCATTGTTTAGGAAAAGAAAATACAACCATATCCCATTTGCAGCAACCTTCTTTTTATTTGTGAAAAGAAAAAATACGACCATATCCCATTTTCAGTAACCTTTCTTTTCATTATGTAAAAAGTAAGAGCACATTAATGTTACAAATATCCCATTTCCAGCAACTTTCTTCTTATTAGGTAAAAATAAAAACTACAAACATGTCCCAATTACAGTAATCTTTCTTTTCATTATGATAAAGTATAAATCAAGCTATATCCCATTTGAAAAACTTACTTTCTTTTCATTATGTAAAAAGTGGAAATACGACTTTATCCCATTTTCAGTAACCTTTCGTTTCATTGTGTAAAAAGTGAAAATACAGTCATATCCTGTCTTGAGCAACCCTTCTTTTCATTATGTCAAAAGTAAAAATCAAGCCATATCCCATTTGAACAACTTACTTTCTTTTCATTACGTAAAAAGTGAAAATACAGGTATATCCCATTTTCAGTAACCTTTCGTTTCATTGTGTACAAAGTAAAAGTACAAACATATCCTAAATCCACCTACCTTTCTTTTAATTATAAAAAAAGTCAAATGTATCCCATTTCCAGCAACCTTTCTTCTCATTATGTAAAAATTGATAATACAACCTTATCCCCATTCCAGCCACCTTTCTTTTTCCTTGTGAGAAAAGTGACAATACGACCATATCCCATTTTCAGTAACCTTTTTTCATTACGTGAAGAGCAAAAATATAACCATATTCCGTTTTAAGCAACCTTTCTCAATCTCAAAAATAGAAAATAAAACTATGTTACATTTCGAGCAACTTTATTTGTATAGTATAAAAAAAGAAATTACAACTATATCCCGTTTTCAGGAGCCTTCTTTTTCATTGTGTAAAAAAAATAAAACCATATCCAATTTCTAGTAGTCCCCTTTCATCGCAAAGAAAATTTTATTGTGAAATTTAAAGAATCCTTAATTTTATTGTAAAATTTCACTACTGTGTATGCTAGTACTCAACTATTTTTTATATAATTTTTTAAATAGGAAATATAAATTTAATTTTTAGCACCGTCAATTGAACACTGAATAATGAGTTTAAACTATTCAATACTAGTATCAGATTACTTTTCATTAAATTCTTAAAAAAATTTCCTTTTTTTTTTAGAGAAATTTTAAATTTTCGAAAGTTGAACTATTTGGTTAAATTTTATTGTTGTTGAAAATCAATAACTTAATTTCTGTGGGAAAGTGTTTAGAGGGAAGAAGTAGAGGGTAAGAAAAGAGAGATGAGACGAGGGTCTCACCGGATGACTGATGGGAAAGTTGAGTGGCCAAGGAAATAAAATCAGGAGGGGGTCTTCTAAGTGATAGTTGTGAAAGAGGGACAATGGGAAAAGGGATTAGAGGGAATAAGGATGGAGCTAAGAGATGTGATTAGGGACTTAGTGGAGGGGTGATGGGTGAGGTGAGTGGGTACGAGAATAGGAAGAGCGGGTCTCTTTTAAGAGCTCTTTGTGGGTGAGGGGCGACGGGGAAAGTACTTAAAGAAAGAGGAAAAATAATTAGAGAGTGGGTGAGAGTCAAATATGAGTGAAAGATGGCATCAGGTTTTTATTTGAGTGATGAGGAAGGTGAGAGGCCAGGGAAATAAAAAAGAAAGGATTCTTTTAAGTGATCGTTGTGGGTGAGGGGCCATGGGGAAAGTAATTAAAGAAAGGAGAAAAGTAATTAGAGAGTGGGTAAAAGTAGAATAAGAGTGTTTTATTTGAGTGAAGAGGAAGGGGAAGGACCAGGGAACTAGAAACGAACATGTTCTTTTAAGTGATCGTTGTAGATGAGGGGCCATGGGGAAAAGTAATTAAAGACAGGAGAAAAGTAATTAGAGAGTGGGTAGGAGTAGAATAAGAGTAAGAGATGGTAAGAGATTGCTATTTGAGTGATGAGGAAGGTGCGTGGCCAGGGAACTAGAAACGAACGGTTTATTTTTAGTGGTCGTTTTGGGTGAGGGGCCATGGTAAAAGTAATTAAAGAAAGGAGAAATTAATTGGAGAGTGGGTGAGAGTAAAATATGAGTGAGAGATGACGTCAAGGCTTTTATTTGAGTGATGAAAAAGGTGAAGGCCAGGTAAATAAGAAGGAACGGGTTCTTTTAAGAGATCATTGCGGGTCACGGAAAAAGTAATTAAAGAAAGAAAAAAGTAATTAGACAGTGGGTAGGAGTAGAATAAGAGTGAGCGTTTTATTTGAGTGATAAGGAAGGTGAAGGGCCAGGGAACTAGAAACGAACGGGTTATTTTAAGTGATCGTTGCGGGTAAAGGGCCATGGTAAAAGTAATTAAAGAACGGAAAAAAGTAGCTGGAGAGCGGTTAGGAGTAAAATATAAGAGAGAGATGACATAAAGGTTTTATTTAAGCGATGCGAAAGGTAATGGTGAGAGATAGCATCAGGGTTTCATTTGAGTGATACGGATGGTAAGAGGACAGTGAACCAGATAAGAACGGGCTCTTTTAAGGGATCGTTGTGGGTGAGGGGCGATGCGAAAAATAATTGAAGAAAGGAGAAAATTAATTCGAGAGTGGGTAGGTGTAGAATAAGAGTAAGATATGGTATGAGGTTTTTTTTGAGTGATGAGGAACGTGAAGGGCCAGGGAAATAAAAAATAAGGGGTTCTTGTAAATGATCGTTGTGGATGAGGGGCAATGGGGAAACATTTAAAGAATGGAAAAAAGTAATTTGAGAGTGGGTGGGAGTAAAATTAGAGTTAGCGATTATATTAGAGTCTCTAGAGTCCTCTAGTCTCTAGTCTCTAGAGTCTCTAGTCCTCTAGAGTAGAGGAAGGTGACGGGCCACGAAATTAAAAGAGAAGAGGCTCTTTTGATTGGACGGTGTGGGTGAGGGTCCATGGGGAAAGTAATGAAGGAGAGAAGAAAAGTAATTAGAGAGTGGGTAGGAGAAGAATAATAGTGAGAGTTTTATTTGAGTGATGAGGAAGAGGACGGGCAGTGAGGAAAACAATTAAAGAAAGGATAAAAATAATTAGAAAGTAGGTGAGAGTAAAATATGAGTGAGAGATGGCATCAAGGTTTTTTTTTTTAAATGATGAGGAAGGTGAGCGGCCATGGGAAAAATAATTAAAGAAACGAGAAAATTAATTTGAGAGTGGGTAGGAGTAGAATAAGAGTAAGAGATGGTATAAGAGTGTTATTTGAGTGAGAAGGAAGGTGAGGGGCCAGGGAACTAGAAACGAACGGGTTATTTTAAGTGATCGTTGTAGGTGAGGGGCGACGGTAAAAGTAATTAAAGAAAGGAAAAAAATAAGTGGAGAGTGGGTGAGAGTAAAATATGAGTGACAGATGGCATCAGGGTTTTATTTGAGCGATGCGAAAGGTAATAGGCAAGGGAAATAGAAAAGGGGCTCTTTAAAGTGATATTTGTGGGTGAAGGGCTACAGGGAAAGCAGTTAAAGAAAGGAGAAAAGTAATTACAGAGTGTATGAGGGTAAAATATGAGTGGGAGATAACATCAGGATTTTATTTAGGTAATGAGAAAGGTGAGGGGTGGGAAATAAAAAAGAACGGGTTCTGTTAAGTGATCGTTGTGGGTGAGGTGCCATGGAGAAGAAAAACTAATGAAAGGATCAAAATAATCAGAGTGGGTGAGAGTAAAATATGAGTGGGAGATAGCATCAGGGTTTTATTTGAGTGATGCGGATGGTGAGGGGACAGGGAACCAGAAAAGAACGGGCTCTTTTGAAGGGATCGTTGTGGGTGAGGGGGGATGCGGAAAATAATTGGAGAAACAAGAAAAATAATGAGAGAGAGGGTAGGACTAGAATAAGAGTAAGAGATGGTATGCGGGTTTTTTTTTAGTGATGAGGAACGTGAAGGGCCAGGGAAATAAAAAATAAGGGGTTCTTGTAAATGATCGTTGTGAATGAGGGGCAATGGGGGGAAACAATTAAAGAAAGGAGAAAAGTAATTAGAGAGTGGGTAGGAGTAGAATAAGAGTGAAAGATGGTATGAGAGTGTTATTTGAGTGCTTAGGAAGGTGAGGGGCCAGGGAACTACAAACGAACGGGTTATTTTAAGTGATCGTTGTGGGTGAGGGGCAATGGTAAAAGTAATTGAAGAAAGGAGGAAATTAATTGGAGAGGGGGTGCGAGTAAAATATGAGTGAGAGATAGCATCAGGGTTTTATTTGAGTGATGCGGATGGTGAGGGGACAGGGAACCAGAAAAGAACGGGCTCTTTTAAGGGATCGTTGTGGGTGAGGGGGGATGCGGAAAATAATTGAAGAAACAAGAAAAATTATGAGAGAGTGGGTAGGACTAGAATAAGAGTAAGAGATGGTATGCGGGTTTTTTTTAGTGATGAGGAACGTGAAGGGCCAGGGAAATAAAAAATAAGGGGTTCTTGTAAATGATCGTTGCGAATGAGGGGCAATGGAGAAAACAATTAAAGAAAGGAGAAAAGTAATTAGAGAGTGGGTAGGAGTAGAATAAGAGTGGGAGTTTTATTTAGTAATGAGGAAAGGGAGGTGCCAGGAAAGAAAAGTAATTAGAGATTGGATGGGAGTAGAATAAGAGTGAGAGTTTTATTTTAGTGATAAGGAAGGTAAGGAGCCAAGGAAATAGAAACGAGCGAGTTATTTGGAGGAGCCATGGGGAAAGTAAATGAAGAAAGGAGAAAAGTAATTAGAGAAAGGTGAGGAGTAGAATAAGAGTAAGAGTTTTATTTGAGTCATGAGGAAGGGGAGGGGCCAGGGAACTAGAAAAGAAGGAGCTCTTTTGAGTGGTCGCTGTGGGTGAGGGGCCATGGGAATAGTAATTAAAGAAAGGACAAAAGTAATTGAAAAGTGGGTAGGAGTAAAATATAAGTTAGAGATGGCATCGGGGTTTTATTTGAGTGATGAGAAAAGTGAGGGCCAGGAAAATAGACAAGAACGGGTTCTTTTAATTGATCGTTGTGGATCAGGATCCATGGGAAAGTAATTAAAGAAAGGGGGAAAGTAATTAAAGAAAGGGGGAAAGTAATTAAAGAAAGGGGGAAAGTAATTAAAGAAAGTGGAAATATAATTAAAGAAAAGTGAAAAGTAATTAATGAGTGCGAAGGAATAGAATAAGAGTGAGAGTTTTGTTTGAGTGGTGAGGGAGCAGAGGGAGCAGGGAAATAAAAATGAACTGGTTCATTTAAGTGATCGTTCTGGTTAAGGGCCCATGGGGAAAGTAATTAAAGAAAGGAGAAAGGTAATTGGAGAGTGAGGGAGACTAAAATATGAGTGAGAAATTTCATCAGGGTTTTATTTAAGTGATGAGAAAGGTGAGGGCCAGGGAAATAAAAAAGAACGGGTTCTTTTAAGTGATCGTTCTGGGTGAGGGGCCATGGGGAAAGTAATAAAATAAAGGAGAAACGTAATTAGAGAGTGGGTAGAGGTAGAATAAGAGTGATAGTTTTAATTGAGTGATGAGGAATGGGAGGGGCCAGGGAATTAGAAAAGAAGGGGCTCTTTTGAGTGGTCGTTGTGGGTGAGGGGCAAGGATGCAAGTATAAAGGGATGGGAATAAAATGAGATGGGATGATGACTCATAAAATATATTTAAAAAAACTCGTATTATTATGATAAAAAAGCAATTTTATATATGTTTCTTATACATACGATATATCGTCATTACAAGACAAATAATACGCTCTTAAATAATAAAGATAATTAACTAATAACTAAGCTATAAAAACAAAAATTAAGAAAGTACAGTCATTGTAAATACTTTTAATATAACTGCGTTGATTGGAATGCATAAATCGTGGCAGATATATAAATATATATTCGCTTGAAAGTATCGAGAAGAGCAAGTGGTTTATACTTGATCAACTTCTACTATGAATGCAGATAAATAAATTATTTCATATTTCATATTTTAATTTATATACTATACGAAAGCAACCTAATTATACGAATGTAAAATTTATACAAAAAAATTAAGATTAGAGTGCTGGAAATATTCATCATCCATAAATGATTTTCAGAATTTCAAAAACGTCGCGCCTGCGCGATTAGAAAAAATAAACATTTGATAAAAAATACAACAAATTCATATTCCCTAAAAAGTGTCGGATATAAAGCATTTTTTTTAATCCATCACTCCATTCATTAATTTTATTATGTATGAACTTCGATAAAAATATAATAGTCACATTATTACTTCTAAAACTGAAAATATCTCTTTGATTTTAAGGGAAAGCTAAAATATTATGCAAATTTGAGCATATTAAATGTACCTCTCGTTGATTCAAACAACACCGCTATCGTTTTTAATTACATTTCTCTCTTCCTCTCGACTTTTCTGAACCATTCAAAACATTTATAACTTCTTCTATTTTAGATTTTGAATTTTTAAACTATCATTCATTTTAAATTGATTAATTTTGATATCATTTGCAAATTTTTTTCTTATCTGCAAACTTTCTCTCTTTCTTTTTTGAAAAAGAACCCGTTCACGTACAGTCCTTCCTTTTTTTAATTTCTTTCATAAAAACTCATCCATTTGTCGATGGAGTGGGTTTCTGTTAATTTCCTTCAACAGAATTTAACTTCTCAGGTTTTCGAATACTGACTTCAACTCAGATTTCGTCTTGCTCGAGAAAACGATTTTTTAATATCAAATGCCTCTGACTCATCTTAATTTGATATTCGATTCGATCGCGACTCTCACGAAGAGTCTCTCGCGTTGATTGGCTTTCTGCCTTGAAATTTTCTCCTGAGACTCAAAAATTCGAGTTTTTACTCCACTGTGACGGATTTTGCCAGATTTCTGGGACAGTCGATATTGCAGCCTCGCAAAACTGCAATGTGGAAGGACAAAAGTTGCATTGGAATGACTGTAAGAACGCCTTGGAGACAGTCCACAGTTTTTGGAATCTCCAAAGTCCTGTCCGCAAAGGATTTTGTTTCTTCGTCTCCTTCCTCGCAGATGACGATTGGCCTGCCATCTCGTGCTGTAACTTGCTGCAGGGCATTCATGCATTTCTGAAGAAAAAGAAATTATGCGGATTATTAAAAATTATTTTGGAATGTTTGGGGCTTCTGACAGGCCTCAGGATAAAACATAGTCATCAATGGGTACTTTTTGTCATGATCTTAGAGATATCTTTTCGAACTCAAAAGCAGGGTGGCCGTTTTATTTACAGAAAAAAATCTCAGTTTTTTACCGGTTCGCAAATATTTTTTCACGGTCAATAAAATTTTAAAAACGAGCATTAAATCTAACAAAATTTCTATTTGAAGTAATAAAAACTGAACTACAAATAAAAGCACTCAAAGTGAAACTCTTGAATTTTAAACTTAAAAAATTAAAGTTAGAATTTTTTTCATGGTACTAATACTTTTGAATTAAACAACTTTAAATTATATGCAGTTTAACTGTTAAATTACAAATTAAAAATTCTGCAAATTTTAAATCATAATTCCAACTCGAAATGGGTTAAAAATTGAAAATTCCTTGATTAAATCCGGAAGTTTAATTTTTTTTTGAAATTCTCTGGTCAAATACAGAATTTTACTTCTTTTTAAAAATTGTCATTTCAATTCTCATTGTAAGAATTAGAATTTTTGAAAAATTCCCTGTTCCAATTCATAATTCTAATCTTTTCGAAAATATCCCGCTTCTACTTAGAATTACAATTCATCATATTAAAAAAAATCCCTGTTCCAGCTCGGAACTCACTTAAATTTTAACATTCCTTGCTCGAAGAAAAATCGTAATTATTTTAGATAAATTAAAAATTAAAATTAAAAATTGAAAATTCCTTGATTAAATCCGGAATTTTAATTTTTTTCTAAAAATTCCCGGTTCAAATCCATAATTTTAATTCTATTCGAATATCTCCATTTCCACTAATTCTAAGAATTATACATATTTTTGTAAAATTCCCTGTTCCAATTCATAATTCTATTGTTTTCGAAAATATCCCGTTTCTACTTAGAATTAGAATTCATCATATTAAAAAATCCCTGTTCCAGCTCGGAATTCATTTAAGTTTTAACATTCCCTGTTCCAATTCATAATTCTATTTTTTTTTTTTTTGAAAATATCCCGTTTCTACTTAGAATTAGAATACATCATATTAAAAAATCCCTGTTCCAGCTCGGAATTCATTTAAGTTTTAACATTCCCTGTTCCAATTCATAATTCTATTTTTTTTTTTTTGAAAATATCCCGTTTCTACTTAGAATTAGAAT
>JAAAKG020139705.1:0-12288 GCA_010014905.2 Druon quercuslanigerum | reverse complement strand
AAACAAACTTTTTGTAAAAAAATTGCGAAAAAATATTTTGATTGCAAATTTTTGCACTTAATGGCAACCTTTAAAAAATTTTCAAATTAAAAAATTAGCTCATTTATTTGTTGCAATTTGCTTTCTTATACAATTTTCACAAAAAAAATTTTTTTGCAAAAATATTGCGAAAAAAAGTAAATTGCACAAATTTTGTACTTAGCATCAATTTTTGTTTATTTTGACATCATATTCTTGTTCAGCGACTCAAAAAACCTAATAGGTACCAAATTCATCTCGTTTTTCGCAAATTTTCTTACTATGTCCCATTTTCCCATTGACAGGTACCACTGTGCAACGGCTTGAAAAGTCGGGTTGCTATATGCTAGACGGTACTCGTGAGCAAGTACAGAAGAGACTGATTCTGTGCAGTCTTCAAGAATTATATCCCAGATTTGTTGTAGCCCTACATCAAAATGTGAAGATTGGATTTTCGAAATTCGCTCAACTAAGACCAAAGCACTGTTATTTAGCGGGAGCAAGTGGAACTCACAATGTTTGTGTCTGCGTTCATCATGAAAACGTAAAGTTAATGTTGAATGCGATTGATATTAAATATTAACCGGAGGGAACTGTCCCACAATTTTCAGATTATCATGACTGCCTTGAAGAAATCATGTGCAGTGAACCCATTGACCCTTGTCCTTTTAACAAATGTGAACTCTGTCCTGACATTGAAAGTTTTAAAAAGTACCTGACTGATCTATTGGACGTGAATAGTTTCGATACAGTGACATATCGAGTTTGGCAGCAAACTGATAGAAGCACTTTGAAGACCGAAATAGCAGAGGCTGATGCTTTTGTAGAAGCTTTCTCCACTAAACTTAAAACCCTGAAACCTCACGCATTTTATGCAAAACGACAAGGTTTGTTTCTGAAGCACCTTATAGTTATACTAAAAGAAAAAAGTACTTAATTTTGCTTGACTTTGCTGAAAATTACGCTATCGTCATTGAGAATGCTGCACAATTTTTCCTTTGGAATAATAATGAAGGAACTATATTTACAATAGTTATTTATTAGAAAGATGGCATAAATCTTTTTGAAGAAAATGTCCAAATGCGGAACTTAGATGTGCATGTTTTTCCACTTGACAAAAAATTGTAGTCCTTTTACTCGTTTAGTTTTCTAAAGCAAGGAAAAAACTGACTTTATCTGAAGTAGTTAGAAAAATATCCCATATCCTAGGATTGATTTTAATTCTTTCTTCATTTCAACTCATGCTCACTCAATTAGCTTTTATAATTTCAAAATAAATTTGTTAGGAAATCTGCTTTAAAATATCCATCTACTGATAGCGCAAAAAGAAATTAAGAAGTTATTTTAGAAAAAATTGCAACAAAAAGTAGAACAATGAAAAAGCCACAACTTTTTGACTGGGGCAGAAAAGATTCTCAATGAAATTCTGCATATATAGTTTTTAAAAGCGGAAATAATTTTATGACTGCTTATTTCATTCGGCAGTGCAGACTCTTTCCCTTATTTCTATCTTTATTATAATTTTAGTCTTTTCATTTAAAGTTTCGACGTCTGGTCTCTCCGACTTAAAAATTCATCTATTTCCTGAAAAAGTAAAAATGAACATTCCCTTTCTTAGGTTCATAATTCTTAGAAGGTCCGACTTGGCTGTTTTTCCATATTCAGCATCAAAGTATGGTCTGTTTTTAAGACAAATTATATCATCAAATTATATCAATATAATCAGCATTTTTAGTTAAGAGAAAATATTGTTCTGTGATTGACTTAAACTGGCTTAAAACAACAAAAATACCAATATTAAACTATTTACCAGATACTGGTACAGCAATAAATGCATAAGTTCGCAATTTTAAGCCTGTTGGCGAGATGTCCGATCGGGCGAACGTTGTCCAGCAAAAGAAGAAGAAACACGATTACGTTTGGCAGTGGGATTCTGTGCATACTGTAGTGAATCGTAATTAGTAATGTCTTTAATAAAATTTAGTGGAAACATTGGGCGATTTTTACCTACTGGGCAATCCCTTGCTTCATTAGGTGTCAGTTTCTTAACTTCGCCGCTTATCACATTTATTTGTATTCGCGAAGAATTTTTATCTGTCAAATATATTCCACGAAGAGTTTACTAGTATCCATTATGGCAAATATATCACCATTGGATGTTGCTAATGCCAAATATTCTTGGCTGGGATCAAGCAAATAGCGCTTACTATCTATTTTCATTCGAATTGGTTTATCAGTAGGAAAAATATATCTTCGAAATTCAAATCGCTGGTTGTGATTTTTGCCAGAAATAATCCGAACATAACCAAGTCGATCTATTGGATATCCAAGCGCTTTTTTAGAAGGAGACATGCCTGGAAGAGACCTGGACCTGGCTTAAAGGGCAGATTCCTCAGTTTCGCTATGAGGAATCCATAATGACTGTAGGGAGTCGTTATTTGCAAACGTTTGCAGAAAACATTTTGGGAATATTGGCTATTTTTTGCCTACTGGCCAAACCCTCATTTCATCTGGGGTCATTTTGTCAAATGCGCTGCTTAAAATATTTATTTTAATTCTCGAACGAGCCCTATTTGTTGTATATATTCCACGGAGAATCCCACTATACTCTAGTATTACCAAAACTTCACCACTGGATGTTGATAATACAATGTGTTCTCCGTTCGGCACGGGCAACAGGATATAGTCTTCCGTCATTATTTTAAATGGTTTGTTGAGAGGAAAAATGCATTTTCAAAATTCTAATTGAAAATTTAGATTTTCAGGGGGAATGAGCCAACACATCCTAGTTTTTCAAGTGAATATCCAAGTATTGTAATAGAAGGTGGTGTGCTCGTAGGAGAACTGAACCTTGAACGAACAGATCCCTCCTCTGTAGAAGGCCGATCATACGAGGGTAGTTTACCATCAGCAGAAAAGGAGAAGGACCAGTATTGTGTTCGCTATGAGGATTACCGGGGGACTTTGAGCTACAGTCTGCAAAGAACAAATATACAATTTGTTTGTAAACTCATTCTTGTCTAATATTTTTGGCTGAATTAAATATTTCTTTACTGCAAACATGATGATTCAATCAAAATTAGGCGAAATTATTTTTAAATATAATAACTCCCCATTGCACATTTTTGAGTACCTAAGAGATCTGTAAGTTGAAAGTGTCCTTTTTTGTAGATCCTAAACAAATGTACAAATTATATTATCGAATTTTTTAATTGGACCTAAATTAAAAATGTTCTAGAATAATTAATCATATATTATATTTGTCTTACAACAAATTTTATCCTGAAATAAATAATAGCTGCAACTTATTTATTACATTATAAATTTTTTTTTTTGCCTTAACCTTAAAACTTAATTTGATTCGTATATTTCTTCATGTTTGAATATAAACGATGGTTGCTTTTTTAAGTTCTTTATTTCCATTTAGGAAAATACGTTTAAACTCATCCGCGATACGTATTATCAATTTAGAAATAATAAATAGGTAAGCGACACTTTGTATATCTAAGACGCAATACTTTATGATGTCTTGCACAGCGAAAACAAAGTATTATTTTAGAGATTGTTTCAGATATTATAATAAGGTTCAAAAAAAATGTCTTTTATGTGGTCATAAACTGAGACCACTGGTAGGATGCCATAATAGTTATTTTTTGAAAATAACAGCTTGAATTAAGGTATTTTATTTTGAGGCATTTTCTTTATTTTTATAAAAAATTTGACACTGAAGAAATGATGACTCTTAGATGACTACATGTATCCTATACTGTCATATTTACCCATAGAATTAACGATGACCGCCAACGCGGAAAAGAAAGTGTAAACCATCCTCATTTTCACAAAGTATAGAAAGAACTGAACAAAGTTTTAGTAAATAACTTGTTTAGCAATCGTATCCGAGGAATACTCTATTGTTTCATCAGATTACACATATATACATCAGGAGACATGACCTCCAACGTATATCAGATCACGAGGTTATGAGTGACAATATTGTACTTCGAAGATAAGAAAATCTCTTTAAATTTTTGTTAGGATCATTAAAAGTACGAAATTATCATTTCAAGCAGGAGGTTTTAATTTGATGTGAAAATTGAGTGTCGCCTATTTAATCAAAATTCGACTCACGCAGCTTTTGGAAATACTGAATAAAATGTTTAGGGAATGTGTTCCAAAATATCCATGGGCTGATAGCCCAAAAGGAATTTTTCTGATCTTGAACGAATTATGGTCACTTTTTGGCTTTAAGTAGATCGCTATAAAACTTATTGTCAACTTATTGCCTGGGGCAAAAAGGATACGCAAGAAAATTCTACATATGTGACTATCCATGAAGAAGGGTACCTAGTGCGTCAAAGCTAAATTTTACAGGACAGGCGATGGAAGCAGAGTCGACAAGCCAGCATTAAAGTAGTGGGGATGTGGCTACGAAAAGCACCCCCTCCTCTTACCACTACAGCTTTTAGTGCCGTATCCGTGAGCTCCGCGCGCATCATCCCGCTTCCACTATACTCAATAGTAGTGAGTGGGAGGGATGGTTTTCGCATGCCTCTCGTTTCGTCTCCGCGTACGCTTATTATGCCCATGTTTGTAGCCCAATAGCAAGGTAATTAGTTAAATAAAAAATTCTGATTATTGGAAATAAAACAGTAACTTACAAACTATCGGTTAACGTAAGAACGTAAACATCGATTTTTCCGCAATAGGTGTCTTTCTTCGCAAACTGTCAGAAATTATACAATTTAATTTCTTTTCCTTATTAAATTGTCAGAAATCGATCAATAATTTTTTTGCGTTATAGAAAAAACTCAATACGAAAGATTTGAATCTTTCTTATCTTTTTCTGGTGACATTTTTTCTGGCGTGTCTGATTTCTTTTTTCGAGTTTTTTATATCTCGGTTCTTTAGAACCATTTTTCTAATCCTTGCGCTGGTTAGCATTTTTATTTGTCTTTGCAGGCATAAGATCAGGGCAAACTTCTATTTTATTGAACGCATTTCAATATCATTTCTTTAATAATTATTACTTAAATCCACTAAAACTATTGATTTCACAAACTGTGGTGATGGAGGTTACAAAAAACAGATATCTTATAATTCATTGGCTTTAGATAATTGTTACATTAAGACAAATTAATTTGTTTAAGCTAAAAATTTTCTCTACAAATGAAATTAAACATCTTTTTAAACTGAAAATAATATCTTATTTCAAATTTCAAGTAATCCAATTTGAGCTGGCGACATTTGTGATTACTCTTTCTTCACTCACATCATTTTTCTCTGCTTCTTAAACTCTTGAGGTGGTATAAACCCTTTTTGTACCTCACATTAAAAGTGTGCTATTCACAAGTAGGGTATTATAATCTTTTAAATATTCAGTAAAAAAATGTACTTGATTTTCTCAAGAAGGAATAAGATTCAAATATTATTTACCATAATAAATCTTCTGATCTAAATTTTTCCAGAAATCTGTTACAACACTTTAAGATCACGTGAAACATCATGAATTATATCTTTAAAATGTATTAAAATCCTTTAAAAATCATATAATAAAATGATATAGATCTTCTGCAATCTTCTAAACCGTATGAATTTCTTTGAAATTTCTTACAAAAAGTTTAAAAGCTACTTGACGTTGTTAGGGAGTAAACGATTTTGTTGTAAATTTTTTATTTTAATTGAAAATGCCGCTACTAAAATTTTGATTAAAAATTTACTTTAATTGGTAAGCAAGTATGTTTTTTAAAATTTACCTTCTCTGGTTAATAGTTCAAATATCTTCTGACAAATTCTTCTTTTTAGAATCCTTTTCGTAAGGAGAAACATGTAAAACGAATCGATCTGAAGCTTCTAACTGAAAATCAGCAAATAGTGTTTCCTGATTTGACGAAAGGCCGTAAAATATGTGGTGCTTGTATAAAAGAATGTAGAATTATCAATTTAGAGCAAACCAGAGTTATAGAAAAGCTTGGTATTAATGTAGAGGAAGGGATAAACGATGACGCAGATTTTTGCTTGCAAATGATAAATTAAAAAGAAGGATGCAATGGTGAAAATCACTTAGAGGGTCTCGCAGTCCTGAATGAAATAAAAGCACAATTACAGCAAAAGGGCACCACATATTCAGAAAATATTTGTCTACTCACCGTTGTGCCTAAGTCTTGGAGTCGCAAACAAATCATGCGAGAATTCGGTGCATCTGAACTTTTGACTGTTCCCAAAGCCATGCGAGGACAAAAATTGGCAGAAGAAACTGAAAATTTGGTAATAAACTTGTACGGAGATGACGAGAATAGTCGGCATACGCCAGGTAAGACAGATTTCATATGTGTCAAAAAACTAAACGGTACTCGTGAGCAAGCATAGAAGAGACTGATTCAGTGCAATCTTTCAGAATTATATTCCAGATTTGCAGCCCTAGATGCAAATGTAAAGATTGGACTTTCGAAATTCGCACAACTAAGACCAGAGCACTGTGTTTTAGCTAAAGCAAGTGGAACTCGCAATTTTTCTGTCTGCGTTCATCATGAAAACGTAAAGTTAATATTGAATGTGATTGATATTAAACACTTAACTGAGGAAACTGACAGACAATTTTCATATAATCATGTCTGCCTTGAAGAAATCATGTGTAGTGTTTTTGAGTTGTCAGACTTTAACCTCGAAAGAGTCAAAATAGAGCTTATAGATTAAAGTGGAGTCAAAGCAGTCTTTAATGTTTTATTCTTTAGGAGTTAAAATTTTTTAAGCAGGGGCTATAAGTTTAAATACAGTCAAAGCAGGTTCTAATAAGTAGCTGCAACTACAAATTAGGATATAAATATCAACTCGGATATTAATGTACGTATAAATGAATAGCACACTCAGAGATCTAAGGCTTTGAAAATAAATTTTTTTTCTATTAATTTTCAGATTAATCCTCTAAAGTTTCAATGTCAAATTTAACAACATTTAAGTTTTAAATTCCAATAATTATTAAAAATACCAAAAATACCAAAAACGATATGAGATCACAGCAATCTATTTGTGTATTATTTACTATAATTTTCAATGCAAGATCTTAAAATTTCCTGATTTTTAGTTGAAGATTTACAAAAATAAATCATTTCAAATAGCAACATATTTTATTGGAAAATTTCAAGAGTAAATAATATTTCCAAAAGAAGATTTCACATGTGAAAAATTAAAATTAGGTTTAAAACAACAAAAATACCAAAATTAAACTATTTAACTGAAATTGATACAGCAATAAATGCATAAATCCGTAATTTTAAGCCTCCTCGCGAGATGTCCGTTCTGGCGACCGTTGTCCGGCAGAAGAAGAAGAACCACGATTACGTTTAGCAATTGGATTCTGTTCATACTGCAGTGAATCGTAATTTGTAATTTCTTTAATAAAATTTTTTGGGATGATTGGGCGATTTTTACCTACTGGACAATCCTTTGCTTCATTTAGTGTCAGTTTCTTAACTTCGCCGCTTATCATATTTATTTTTACTCTCGATGAACATTTATCTGTCAGATATATGCCACGAAGAGTATCACTAGTATCCATAATTGCAAATATATCACCATTGGATGTTGCTAATGTCAAATATTCTTGGCTGTGATTAAACGAACAGCGCTTACTATCTATTCGCATTCTAATCGGTTTATTGGCAGGAAAAACGTATCTTCGAAATTCAAATCGTTTGTTGTGATTTGTGCAAGGAATAAGTCGAACATAACCAAGTTGATCTATTGAATATCCAAGCGCTTGTTCAGAAGGAGACCTGCCAGGAAGAGACCTGGACCTGGCTTGAAGGGCAGATTTCTCAGGTTCGCTTAGAGGAATCCATAATGACTTTAGGGAGTCGTCATTTGCAAACGCTTTCAGAAAACAGTTTGGGAATATTGGATTTTTTTTGCCAACTGGACAAAACCTTATTTCATCTGGGGTCATTTTCTCAAATGCGCTGCTTGAAATATTTATTTTTATTCTTGAATGAGCCCTATTTGTCGTAAATATTCCACGGAGAATCCCACTATACTCTAGTATTGCAAAAACTTCACCATTGGATGTTGATAAGACAATGTGCTCGTGGTTTGGTAGGGGCAACAGTTTATTGTCTTCTGTCATTATTTTAAATGGTTTATCGACAGGAAAAATGCATTTTCGAAATTCTAATTGAAGGGCCACATTTGCGCGGGGAATAAGCCTAACATATCCAAGATTTTCAAGTGAATGTCCAAGTACTGTAATAGAAGGAGGCGTGTTCGTAGGAGACCTGGACCTTGAACGAACAGGAACCTCCTCTGTAGAAGGCTGGTCATACGAAGGTTGTTTACCAGCAGCAGAAGAAGAAGAAGCACCTGTATTGCGTTTTCTATGAGGATTGCCGGGGGACTGTGAGCTACATTCTGCAAAGAACAAATATACAATTTGTTTTTTAACTCAGTTTTGTCTAATATTTTTGGCTGAATTCAATGTTTCTTTGCTGCAAACATCTTACCGTTGCCTCAATGAAAGACAAATATTTTCCGCAATACAGAAACCTCCATAATACTTCCAGATTTTAGCTTATCAAATGCTATTGAAAATATGTTTTTTCAGTTTTTGTTGTTAAATAACACTGACCAAATAGTCATTTTAAATATTAAAAACAGAACATTTTATTGCACCTTGTGGAAGAAGAAGTATAAAGTTATTATTTTCCTTTAAAATAAGTTAATAAGTTTTAATCCAATGTTTTGAAAACCATTTTTTTTTTATATAAGAAAAATCGTCTTTCAGTACACAATTTCTTTGCAGGTTGAAAGTTTAAAGATTTGATTAAAATTTCAGTAATAATTGTTGAAAAGTAATTCCTTCTGTATAAAAATTAAACTTTTGCTAGAAGATTTATCTTCTTGGATCAAAAATTCTACTACTTCATTAAAAAATTACCTATTTCGCTGAAAATTCATCCCTCCTAATTTAAAATTTAACTCTTGGTTCGCAAGTCCAACCGTTTAGTGGGAAATTAAAAAATATAAATGTTTAGGTTCTACTCAATGATTGGAAATACATCTATGTTAATTTAAAAATTATATTGTTTTAAATTTACATTGTTACATTAATCAATCAATCTATCACTTATTATAGTTTCGTTTTAAAAATAATTGCAATTTTCGCTGACGATTAAAAACATATTTTCATTTACTGAGAATAAAGAATTTGGCACGATATGAAAAGACGCCATAATCAATATGACTTAAGCCATATGACACAAGTTGTGCTTTTTGAATTTCGGTGCTGATATTTTTTTATAAAACAATTTTTACATTCTTATTTACGAGAGTGTAATGTAATAGTGCAAATTTTCAATCTCTGGTTTAAAACGGATCTTTAGGTTTCGGCACTGACAGAATCTAAAATGTAAAAAATTTTGTCTGTGTCATGTTTGTAAATTTCTCTATTAGACCAAAATCCCAAAAGTTACAACGCTTCCAAAATTTGAAATATCTTTTTTCTATGAGTTTTAGAAATTTTTTGTCAGATTTGCTGGTACGCGAGGAAAGAGATGCAAATTACTTTAATTACATTTTTTATTTCGATCAATATTAAAAAAGTTGCATGCCTTTGAAGACTCTAAATTACAAAAATAGAAGAAAACAATTTTTTTATTAGAATAAGAAATATGAATTACAATTTCTACCAGATATTAAATATATTCCGAAATTATTTACAGGAAATTTCTTAATTATATCAAAATTGAAAAAGTTACATCATTTTTAAAAATATGCAATTTTTTTAAAGGTCTGTAAGTTGAAGGTGTCATTTTTTGAAGGTCATAAACAAATGTATAAATTATGTTCATGACCTTTCTTAATGGTACGTAAATTACAAATTTTCTAGATTAATTAATCATATAGTAGATTTGTCTAACAACAAATTTTATGCTGAAATAAATAATAGCTGCAACTTATTTATTACATCAGAAATCTTTTTAATGCGTCAACCTTAAAACCTAATTTGATTCGTATATTTCTTCCTGTTTGAATATAAAAGATTGTTGCTTTATTAAATTCTTCATTTTCATTTAGGAAAATATGTTGAAATTCATATGCGATAAGTATTATCAATTTAAAAATAATAATGAGGTAACCGACACTTTGTTTTAATTCTTGTCTTTTAATTTATAGCTAGAATTCACTTATAATTTGTCGTCTTGGCATTGGTGATAAAGATGGAATGGCCAATTATATCTAAGACGCGATAATTTATGACGTCATACACAGCGAGAAACAAAGTATTATCTTAGGGTTTTTTCAGTTATTACAATAAGGTTAAAAAAAAGTATTTTAAGTAGTAATCAACTGAGTTCACTGGTGGGATGCCCTAATAGTTATTTTTTTGTGTCGAAAATAACAGCTTGAATTTAGGTATCTTATTCAAAAATTGGAAACCAAAGACATGATACCATAATAAAAGAAATCTATAGTTGTCACAGTGTATATATACAAAAGGATATTGGATGACTACATGCATATTATATTGTGATATTTACCCATAGAATTAACGATGACCGCCAACGCGAAAAGGAAATTATAAACGATCCTCATTTTCGCAACGTATAGAACGAACTGATTAAAGTTTTAGTAAATAACGTGGTTAACAACTGAATCTGAAGAATACTCAATTGTTTTATCAGATTACAAATATACACCTCAGGAGCCATTACCTTAAATATATATGAGATAACAATTTTATTAGTGATAAGATTGTACTTCACAGATAAGAAAATTACTTCAAATTTTTATTAGGATCATTATAATTGCGATATTATTATCTCAAACGAAACGTTTTAATTTGATGTGAAATTTGAGACCCGCCCATTTCTCAAAAATTTGACTCACTTAGCTTTTGGAATTACGGAATAAAATTTTCAGGGAATCTGTTTCTAAATATCCATTGGCTGATAGCCCAAAAAAGTTTTTCTGATCTTCGACGAATTTTGGACATCTTTACTCCCAGTTAATAAGGGCTCATCAGCTTGATGCTCTGGCCTTATTTGCTTTTTCGGTGTTAGAATGCGTTTCATTAATCCAACTAATATGTGCTGGTCAAGTCGGTTAATATTTTTTTGCGTCGTCGTTTGCCAATCCTATTGCCATGGACGGTCTTGGTGCAATGGTAGTCAGAAGGATCTAACCTAGGAACCCTTGTGGTGATAGCCGGTATGTCAGCTATCGGATTGGGGAAGAAGAAAAAGGAGTTGGTGGTGAGCGCCTTGTCGCGACAGCCGGTATGCCGCCTGTCTGATGTGGTGGAGGAAAAAAAAGAACAAAAAAATTGGAAAGAAAGAAAAAAAAATGTTGAAGGAGAGCGAGATGCTCGTGGAGTGGATTCAGCACAGCCGGAATAACAGCTGTGGGGAGGTGAAAACGTAAATCAGATGAAAAGATACGTTATTATTGCTTAGATGTAATATTTATTAATCTCTGAGGTATAACTGCAACTTTGCTTGTTGCTCGCAACCGGATAACCAGGCTGGTGGTTGCTGCTGCCAGGAATGCCCAGCTGCAGCGAGTGCCGATCTTCGCTTGTGCACCGCTTTATATAGCCACACTCCCGGAGAGTCTCACGGGCAGCCGCGTGGAGAGGGAGGCTCGAGTGGAGAGAGGTGCGTGCGCCGAGTGGCAGTGGCGTCGTAGTCGTGGCACCTTCCTTCACTCGGCCTTGTTTATACGTGAGAGCGTGGCTTTACATTAAGAAAAAAAAATATATACATAAGTCATCTTAATTACTATCGGTGGACAAGTGTTTGGAAAAAAAAGGAAATCTATATGCACATTATCTTTATATGGATTTTCTTATATTCTACCGCTTAGGCGCGTATAACATAGTGTTTCGTTAATCAAACTTCACTTTTTAGCTTTAAGTAGAAGACTGAAAAAGATACAACTTTCTGCCTGGGGCAAAAAAGATACGCAAGAAAATTCTATCCTAATGCGTCAAAGCTAAATTTTATAGGACGGGCGATTGAAGCAGAGTCGGCAATCCAGCATTTGAGTAGTGGAGCTGTGGCTACGAAGAGCACCCCCTCCTCTTACGACTACACCTTTTGGTGCCGTATCCGTGAGCTACGCGCGCATCGTCCCCCTTCGCCTATACCCAGCAGAAGTGAGTGGTGGGGATGGTTTTCGCAGGCCTCTCGTTTCGTCTCCGCGTATAGTCCGGGAGCTGGGTATGTTCCCGTATGCATTCAAGAGGCAAAAGGTAAAAACTAGTTAATCTTATGTATTTTG
>JAAAKG020139704.1:0-12289 GCA_010014905.2 Druon quercuslanigerum | reverse complement strand
AATAATAGCTTTTAATGAATTTGAAAAATCTCTTAAGTAGCTTAAGGGAAATCTCTCTAGTATCTTAATGGAAAAATACCCGACCGGAAATCGAAAGTTCTCTAGTACGATTCCCAGCGGAGCAAAGGAGAAGATCTTTTGTAAAAAAAAATTATTTCAAATGGTATAATAATAATAGTAATAATAGTAATTACAAACAAAGATTTGAAAGAATTTTATGCAATTAAAAATCTGAATGGAAAAATCTTTGACAAATTTCCAATATTTCTAAATGTTTGTCGATATTTTTTAATATTTTAGAGTAATTTGCAAAATTTCGAAGGATTCTAAAAAATATTGAAATGAACATTCAAGATAAAATCTTGGGTGAAATTTTGGAGATCAAAAATAAAAAAGATACCTTAAGGGGAAATAGGGAATAGACAGAAACTTAAAGAAAATAAAAATTTCAACTATTCATCATTATATTTTCAATTTTTCTCCAATCTTCAATAGTTGAAACTTTAACTTATGTAAATTCAATGAAAACATATTTAATTTCCATATTTCTTTAATTTTGAAGTGTCACAAAAATTTTTTGAATTCAAGAAATTAAAGAAAATTCTTTATTTGATTTAAAATTGATGAACTCTGATTTTTCACAAAGACAATTTTAATCATTTGAAAATTTAACTGCTTTTCAACTACTGAAAATTTAAAAAAAAATTAAAATCAACTGTTAAAAATTCACCATTTAAAAATTCAATGTTATTACATTTTTAAAGTTTAATTTTTAGCTGTTGAAAATTTAGGAAACTGTACAATGGAAGAAAATTTAAAAATACATTTTCAGCTAACCAAAAATTAGAAAAATTGAAAATTGAAATTCATTTTTAATTGTTCAATGTTTAAGAAATTAAAAATTGACGAAAAATGAAGACGTTATTTTCAACTGATGAAAATTGAAAAAGAAGAAAATTGAAGGAAATTGAAAATTTAACGGTTGAAAAATAAATAAGATTCAAAATTAAAGAAAATTATACTGCGTAAAAATTTTAAATTCAACTATATATCATTAAATTTTAATATTTATTTAATTTTCAACTGCTGAGAATAAAAAAAATATTGAAGAAAATTAAAGACTTAATTTAAAATTGAAAACAAAATTCAACCGATAAAGATTGAACCGTTTAAAATTCGATTTTCTTTAAGTTTTAACAGTTTAGTTTTCAACTGTTGAAAATTTAAAAAAATTAAAAATGGAAAAAAAATTGAAATTCAGTTGTTACAGATTCAAGTTTTGAAAATTCAACGCTTGAAAATTCAATTTTCAGCAATTCGATTTTAAACAGTTAAAAATTTAAGAAATTTTAAAATTGAAGAAAATTGAAAATGTAATTTTCAATGTTGAAAAGTAAAGAAGAAAAAAATTAAGAAAATTCAAAATTTAACTGTCAAAAAATGAATAAGATTAAAAAGTGTTTTTAAAATCCAAATGAAGAAAATTGAACTTTCATGTTTCTTCAATTTCCAACTGTACAAAATTTAAAAAATGAGGGAAATTAAAAATTTAATTTAAAATTGAAGAAAATTTAATTTTTTATTTTATTTTTCAAACTTCTTCAGTGTTTAATTGTTTAAAATTTATCTTTTGAAAATCCAAATGTATAAAATTGAATTTTCATTTTTCTACAATTTCCAACTGTGGAAAATTAAAAAAAATGAAGACACTGAAAAATGAGGGAAATTTAAAATTTAATTTAAAATTAAAGAAAATTTCATTTTCACAAGTCGAATTTTCAACTGTTGAAAATTCAACTGCTGAAAACGGTAAGAAATTAAAAAATATATTTTCAACTATCAAAAATCTGAGAAAATTGGAAATTGAAAATTGAAATTCAGTTCTTACAAAATCAGCAATTGAAAATTGAAGAAAATTGAAGAAAGAAGAAAATTGAAAATTAAATCTATATCTCTTGAAAATTAAAAAAGAAAATTTAATTTTTAACTGCTAAAAATTTAAAAAAGAAGATAATTGAAGAAAATTGAAAATTCAATTGTCTATTTTCTTCTATTTTCTATTTATTTATTTTCTATCTTCTGTTTAAGAATAAAGCAAATTTCGTATTTAAAAAAAGAGTTAAAAACGTTATATTTTCATAATTTTAAATTAAAATTTAGTAAATAAACATTTGAATCCATAAAGTTTTATTTTAAAAGTCGATTTTTTCGAAAACTGTTTGCCATTGAGAAATAATATTTTGGCAAATGAATAATTATCCAATGGGCTCTCATTGTGGAATTTATGAGATTTTTTTAATTTATAAGAAAAATAGAAAACTTTTAAGCACATTTTATGTTAATTAGGGGACGTTGATCGATAGGGGTGTTTTAGGGTACAATAATAAAAAGGGGGCTTTATCGAGGAAATAGGGTATTAATTTATACCTTGGGCTGCTTCGTTATAAATTACCCAACGCTATATTTGACATTCCCAATAAGAATCGAAGGAGCGAAAAAAATTTTCCCGGACCAGGGTTCGAACCCTCGAACATCCTGGCACTCCCCAGACTCAATAAGCTCCTACCTGTTTCGATAATGTCGTAAAAATTATAATTTCACAATGAGTGGTATTTTATTCATTTTAATACTATACTAGGCCTTAACATGTAATTTTAACATTTTAATACTTATTTAATAAAAAATTCGCTTATTTATTAAATTTGCAACAGTTCAGTTTTCAACTGTTAGAAATTGAAGAAAAAATTTAATTCAACTGTTAAAAATTCAAAGGTTGAAAAATCAGTTTTTGTGAATTAAAAGAAAGAGCTTTTCAAAGTTTACGAAAATTAAAAATGGTAGAAAATTTAAAAAATAATTTTGAACTGTTTTAATCAAACTATTGAAAAATGAAAAAAGAAAAAAATTGAAATTTTAATTGTTGAAAACTAAGTATGATTCAAATATGAACAAAATTAAACTCCTGAAAATTCGAGTTTTTGAAATCCACTGCAGAAATATTATTTATCATGTTTCTTCAATTTTGAACTATTTAAAATGAAGGAAAACTTTTTTTTAATGAAGAAAATACCTCATTCAATTTAAAATTAAATTAAGTTGAATTTGCTGAATTAGAATTTTGAACTCTTTATGATGCAACTATTGAAAATGGGAGGAGATTGAAAATTCAATTTTCTTCTACTCAAAATTGAAGAAAATTGAAAATTGAACATTTAAAAATCACCTTTGGAAACTTCAATTTTCTTTTTCTTGAAAAGTTCAATTTTCAACTTTTAAAAATGTAGGAAAATTGTAAGTGCAACGAAATTCAAGATTGAATTTTCAAATTTGAAAAATATAAGAAAATTGAAATTCAGCTGTTACAAATTCCACTGTTGAAAATTTAACTGCTTAAAATAAAGAAAAACTTTTTTTAAATGAAAAAGAAAACAAGTTTAATTTAAAATTAAATTAAGTTGAATTTGCTGAATTAGAATTTTGAACTCTTTATATTTCAATTGCTGAAAATGGGAGGAGACTAAAAATTCAATTTTCTACTACTGAAAATTGAAAAAAATTGAAATTTTTTAAATTCACCGTTTGAAAGTTTAATTTTTCTTCCTGTTCAAAAGTTCAATTTTCAACTGTTGAAAATTTAGAAAAATTATAAACGGAACCTAATTGAAAATTGAATTTTTAAATTAAAAACTATAAGAAAATTGAAATTCAACTGTTATAAATTCAACTATTGAAAATTCAACAGTTAAAAATTGAAAGGCTGAAAGTTCAATTTTCGTCCATTTTTGAAAGAATAGATGGTTAGAAATGAAAGAAAATTAAAAATGGTAAAAAATTGAACAATGAATTTTGAACTAAAAAATTAAGAAAATTGAATTTGATATTTTGATTTTTTGTTATTTTGAACTATTAAAAATTCAAAGTTTAAAAATTTAATTTTTAACTTTTTCAATCCAACTGTTGAAAATTGTAAATAGAAGAAAATTGAAATTTTTAAATGTTGAAAAATAAGTATGATTCAAAAATGAAGAAAATTTAACTGCTAAACATTCAAGTTTTTCAAGTCCAGTTTTAGAAAGTTCCAATTTTCAACTGTTTAAAACTAAAGAAAATTTTCAAAAAAAATTAAGAAAATATCTAATTTAATTTAAAATTAAATTAAATTGAATTGGCTCAAGAAGAATTTTGAACTTTTCATAATTCAACTGCTGAAAATGGGAGGAGATTGAAAATTCAATTTTCTACCACTGAAAATGGAAGAAAATTGAAAATTTAAAATTTAAAAATCTCCTTTTAAAATTTAAATTTTCTTTCCTTTTTAAAAGTTCAAGTTTAACTGTTGAAAATTTAGGAAAATTGTGAATGGAACGAAATGGAAAATTGAATTTTCAAATGTGAAAAATATAAGAAAATTGAAATTGAGCTTTTGTAAATTCTGCTATTAAAAATTCAACGTTTGAAAATTCAATTTTCAACTGTTTCAATCAAACTTTTGGAAAATTGAAAAAGAAGAAAATTCAAATTTTTACTGTTGAAAAATAAGTATGATTTAAAAATGAAGAAAATTTCACTGCTGAAAATTTAAGGTTTTGGAGTCTAACTGTATAAAGTTCAATTATCATGTTTCTTCAATTTTCAACTGTTTAAAATTAAAGAAATTTTTCCTAAAAAACTGAAGAAAATACTAAATTTAATTTTAAATTAAATTAAGTTGAATTTTCTGAATTAGAATTTTGAACTTTTTATAATTCAACTGCTGAAAATGGGAGAAGATTGAAAATTCAATTTTCTACTACTGAAAATTGAAGAAAAATGAACATTTAAAAATCAAATTTTGAAATTTTAATTTTCTTTCCTTTTTAAAAGTTCACTTTTTAATTGTTGAACATTTAGGAAAATTGTAAATGGAATGAAATTTAAAATTTAATTTCTACTACTGAAAATTGAAGAAAATTGAAAATTGAACATTTTAAAGTGACCTTTTGAAATTTTAATTTTCTTTCCTTTTTAAAAGTTCAAGTTTCAACTGTTGAAAATTCAGGAAAATTGTAAATGGAACGAAATTGAAAATTGGATTTTCAAATGTGAAAAAAATAAGAAAATTGAAATTCAGCTGTTTAAAATAAAGGAAAACTTTTTTTAAAAAATGAAGAAAACACTTAATTTAATTTAAAATTAAGTCAAGTTCAATTGGCTAAAGTAGAATTTTTAACAGTTAAGAATTCAACTGCTGAAAATGGGAGGAGATAAAAATTTCAATTTTCTACTACTGAAAACTGAAGAAAATTGAAAATTTTTAATTTTTAAATTCACCGTTTGAAAGTTCAATTTTCTTTCCTTTCTCAACTGTTGAAAATTTAGGAAAATTATAAATGGAACGAAATTGAAAACTTAATTTTAAAATGTGAAAAATATAAGAAAATTGAAATTCAGCTGTTATAAATTCAACTATTGAAAATTCAACTGTTTAAAATAGAGGAAAACTTTTTTTTTAAATAAAGAAAATACTTAATTTAATTTAAAATTAAGTCAAGTTCAATTTGCTAAAGTAGAATTTTTAACAGTTAGTAATTCAACTGCTGAAAATAAGAGGAGATAAAAATTTCAATTTTCTACTACTGAAAATTGAAGAAAAGTGAAAATTTTTAAAGTCACCTTTTGAAATTTTAATTTTCATTCCTTTTGAAAAGTTCAATTTTCAACTATTGAAAATTTAGGAAAATTGTAAATGGAACGAAATTGAAAACTTAATTTTAAAATGTGAAAAATATAAGAAAATTGAAATTCAGCTGTTATAAATTCAACTATTGAAAATTCAACTGTTAAAAGTTGAAAGGCTGAAAGTTCAATTTTCGTCTATTTTTGAAAGGAAAAACGTATAAAAATTCAGGAAAATTAAAAATGGTAAAAAATTAAAAAATGAATTTTCTACTAAAAAATTAAGCAAATTGAAATTGAGCTTTTGCAAATTCCACTATAAAAAAATTAACGGTTGAAAATTCCATTTTTAACTGTTTCAATCACATTTTTGGAAAATTGAAAAAGAAGAAAATTCCGATTTTTACTGCTGAAACATAAGTATAATTCAAAAATGAAGAAAATTGTACTGCTGAAAATTCAAGTTTTTGAAGTCTTACTGTAGAAAGTTCAATTATTATTAATTAAAATTAAAGAAAATGTTTTAAAAAAATGAAGAAAAAACCAATTTTAATTTAAAATTAAATTAATTTGAATTTTCTGAAGAAGAATTTTGATTTTTTTGATCATTCAACTGCTAAAAATGGATGGAGATTGAAAATTCAATTTTCTACTACTGAAAATTGAAAAAATTGAAAATTGAACATTTAAAAATCACCTTTTGAAATTTCAATTTTATTTCCTTTTTAAAAGTTCAATTTTTAACTATTGAAAATTTAGGAAAATTATAAATGGAACGAAATTAAAAATTTAATTTTTCAAATATCATAGGTAGAAGAAAATTGAAATTTAACTGTTACAAATTCAAATATTGAAAATTCAACTGTAAAAAATTGAACGTTAAAAGGCTCATTTTTCCATTTTTGAAAGAAAAAACGTTTGAAAATTTAAGAAAATTAAAAATGGTAGAAAATTGAAAAATGAATTTTGAACTAAAAAACTAAGCAAATTGAAATTTAGCTTTTGTAAATTCCGCTATTATAAATTCAGAGTTTGGAAATTTAATTTTCAGCTGTTTCAATCCAACTGTTGAAAATTGAAAAAAAGAAGAAAATTGAAATTTTTACTGTTGAAAAATAAGTAAGATTCAAATATGAAGAAAATTTAACTGCTAAAAATTCAAGTTTTGGAAGTCCACTGCATAAATATAAATTCTCATGTTCTTGTAATTTTCAACTATTTAAGAGTAAAGAAAATTTTCAAAAAAATTAAGAAAATACCGAATTTAATTAAAATTTAAATTAATTTGAATATGCTGAAGTAGAATTTTTAACTTTTGATAATGCAACTGCTAAAAATGGGAGGAGCTTGAAAATTTAATTTTCTACTACTGAAAATTGAAAAAAATTGAAAATTGAACATTTAAAAATCACCTTTGAAATGTCAGTTTTCTTTCCTTTTTAAAAGTTCAATTTTCAACTGTAGAAAATTTAAGAAAATTATAAATGGAAAGAAATTGTAAATTGAGTTTTCAAATGTGAACAATATAAGAAAATTGAAATTCAGCTGTTGAAAATTCAAGTATTGAAAATTCAATTGTTTAAAATAAAGGAAAACTTTTTTTTTAATGAAGAAAATACCAAATTTAATAAAAAATTAATTTAAGTTGAATTTGCTGAATTGCAATTTTGAACTTTTGATAATTCACCTGCTGAAAATGGGAGGAGATTGAAAATTCAATTTTCTACTACTCAAAATTGAAAAAAATTGAAAATTTAAAATTGTAAAATTCACCTGTTTAAAAATTCATTTTTTTCCTTTTTTAAAGTTAAATTTTTAACTGTTTGAAATGTCCAAATTTATAAATGGAACGAAATTGAAAATTGAATTTACAAATGTGAAAAATTTAAGAAAATTGAAATTCGGCTGTTATCAATTCAAATATTGTAAATTCAACTGCTAAAAATACAAGTTTTTCAATTCCAATTGTAGAAAGTTCAATTATCACGTTTCTTTAATTTTCAACTGCTGAAAATGGGAGGAAATTGAAAATTCAATTTTCTACTACTGAAAATTAAAGAAAATTGAAAATTGAACATTTAAAAATCACCTTTTGAAATTTCAATTTTCTTTCCTTTTTAAAAGTTCAATTTTCATCTGTTGAAAATTTAGGAAAATTGTAAATGGAACGAAATTGTAAATTAAATTCAGCTGTTAAAAATACAATTATTAAAAATTCATCTGTAAAAAATTTAACGTTTAAGGGCTCATTTTTTTCCATTTTTTAAAGAAAAAACGTTTGAAAGTTTAAGAAAATTAAAAATGGTAGAAAATTGAAAAATCAATTTTGTACTAAAAAACTAAGCAAATTGAAATTTAGCTTTTGTAAATTGCGCTATTATAAATTCAGAGTTTGGAAATTTAATTTTCAACTGTTTAAATCCAACTTTTGAAAGTTAAAAAAAGAAGAAAATTGAAATTTTAAATGTTGAAAAATAAGTAAGATTCAAATATGAAGAAAATTTAACTGCTAAAAATACAAGCTTTTCAAATCCAACTCTAGAAAATTCAATTATCATGTTTCTTCAATTTTCAATTGTTTAAAATTAATGAAATTTTTCCGAAAAAATGAAGAAAATGCTAAATTTAATTTGAAATTTTTTTATTTTAGTTGAAAATTCAACTATTGGCTTGAAAATTCGTCTCTTCTTTATTAGAGAAAAATAAATTATCATTTTAGTGGAAAATTAATTTTTTGCTTTAAGGTGTGACTAATTTGTTGAAAATTCGTTTTCTTTCGCTAAAAATGAATTTTTTAAATTAAAATTGTAACTATTCCATATTTTTTTTAAAATTCATTTTAGAATTTATTTGTTTTAGTTGAAACTTTATACATTTTGTTGCAATTCAATGAATTTGGTTGAAAATTCATATTTTTTGGTAGAAAAATACATTAGTTACATTTTAAATCAAAGACACGAATTTTTAACTTTAATAATACAATTTTTATTTTTATTTTTCTACGAAAAAATTATTTTTTACAAAAAAAAAATAGTTGAATTTTCAATTAAAGTAAATAATTTTACAAGAAAAAATGTAATACTTGAAACATTATTAAAAAATTGATTTACAGAAAAAAAGCGTATTTTCACAAATTAGTTACATTTTAAAGCAAAAAATGAACTTTTAACTAAAATAATCAATTCTTTATTTTTATTTTTTTACAAAAATAAACGAATTTACAAACTAATAGTTTAAATTCAAACTTAAGTAATTAAATTTTCAAACAAAAATGGAATAGTGAAAATTCGAGTAAAAAAATTAATTTTCAGCAAAAAAAAAAAAGAAGACATTTTTCTCAAATTAGTCAAATTTTCAAAGAAAGAAAGGAATTTTCAACTAATATAATCCACTTTTTTATTTTTCAACCAAAAAATATGACTTTTCAATCAAATTCATTGAATTGCAACAAAATATATAAAGTTGCGAATAAAACAAATAAATTCTAAAATAAATTTGGAATAGTTACTTTTTTAATCAAAAAAATTTATTTTTAGAGAAAGTAGAGAAAGAAAAAAATTAATTTTCCACTAAAATAATAATTTATTTTTCTCTCATAAAGAAGAGACGAATTTTCAAGCCAATAGTTAAATTTTTAACTAACTAACTTCCTACTATAATTTAGTTACATTTTAAACCAAAGAAAGGAATTTTCAACTATGATAATACATTTTTTTATTTTTATATTTTTCTACGAAAAAACGAATTTACAAAAAAATAATTGAATTTTGAACTAAAATAAAAAAATTGTAAAAAAAAAAGTTTTAACTAAAACATGTAAATTTTAAAATAAATATGGAATAGTTACATTTTAAACAAAAGAAAGGAATTTTCAACTATGATCATACATTTTTTTATTTTTTTTTTCTACGAAAAAAAACGAATTTACAAAAAAATAGTTGAATTTTGAACTAAAGTAAAGCAATGTTAAAAAAAAAGTTTGAACTAAAATATATAAATTTTAAAATAAATATGGAATAGTTACATTTTTAGTAAAAAAAATCGATTTCAGATAAAGAAAACGAATTTTCCTCAAATCAGTCAAATTTCAAACAAAAAAAAAAGAAGTTTTAACTAACTTTCGACGAAAAATAGGAATTTTCAACAAAATTCGTGAAATCGCTACAAAATTTTTTAATGAAAATCGAATAGTAACATTTTTGGTAAAAAATGAATGTTTAGCGATTGAAAACGATTTTTCGACAAATTAGTTACATTTTCTCCCAAAAAAGGAGTTTTCAACTAAAATAATAAATTTTTCCTTTTTCTACGAAAAAAGGACATCTTTGCAAACAAATAGACAAATTTAAAAAAAACATAAATAAATTTTTAATCGCAAATGTAATAGTTACGTTTTTCTTAAAAAAAAAACAATTTTCAGCACAAAAAAAAGAGAGGAACGTGCCACAAATTATATTTTCAACCGAAGAAAGGTATTCTTAACTAAAATTATAATTTTTTTCTTTTTCTACGAAAAATTGACTCATTTGTAACCAAATTACTAAATTTTCAACTACAATAAATAAATTTTAAAAACAAAAGTGGAATAGTTACATTTTTAGTAAAAAATTCAACAAAAAATGCTACCTTTCCACAAATTAAATTCTTAACTAAAAAGATAAATTTTTTCTTTTTCTTTTTCTACGAAAAATAGATGAATTTATAACGAAATACTTGAATTTTGAATGAAAATAAAAATTTTGTTTAACAAAAATAGAAGTTGGATTTTTAATAAAAAGTTTTATTTTCATCAAAAAGAAGTGAATTTTCCACAATTTAGTTACATTTTTAACTAAAAAGAGGAATTTGCAATTCAAATGATCAATTTTTTTTTGAAAAAGACGAAAATTTACCACCAAATAGACGAAATTTTAACTAAAACAAATTTTCAAAGAAAAATGGAATAGTTACATTTTTTGATAAAAAAAATTTTAGCAACTGTGATAGGAATTTTCAAATAAAATTATCAATTTTTTTTTATCTGCCAAAAATTCTATTAAAAATTAGAAAAAATTGAAAATTTAAATGTTGAAAATTCACTGTTTTAAGGTTCAATTTTTTTTCATTTTTAAATTTTAAATTTTTAACTGTCGAAAATGTAGGAAAATTATAAAAAGAACGATATTGAAAACTGAATGTTTAAATATTAAAAATAGAAGAAAATTGAAATTTATACTATTGAAAATTCAACTGTAAAAATTAGACGTTTGGAAATTTAATTTTGGCCATTTTTTAAAGAAAAAAACGTTTGAAACTTTAAGAAAATTAAAAATGGTAGAAAATGGAAAAATTAATTTTCAACTAAAAAATGTAAGAAAATTGAAATTGGTTTGTTACCAATTCTGCTATTGAAAATTCAACGATTGAAAATTTAATTTCCAACTTTTTCAATCAAACTGTTGAAAATTAAAAAAAGAAAAAGATTGAAATTTTATCTGTTGAATATAAATAAATAAGATTAAAAAATGAAGAAAATTCAATTTTTGGAAGTCTGACTGTATAAAGTTCAATTATCATGTTTCTTTAATAATTGAAGAAAATTGAAGAAAATTAAATAATTGAACTTTCAAATATTAAAGATTGACCAAAGAAGAAAATTTAATTTTAAACAGCTTTTTGAGAAAAAATAGAAGACATTAAATAAAGTTGATGCGAATAAGGAGACATTTATCAAAAGGGGTCTTTAATTATCAAAAATAAAAAAGTGACTTATAAAAGAAATAAAAAAAACATGTCGAGCCAGGTATCAATTATTTATACCATTATAAATTACCCACCGCTATATTTAACAACCCCAATAAGAACCATGAGAGCGAAAAAAAATTGTCGCCGGACCAGGATTCGAACCCGCGCCGCCGTCCAACAGACTATCGACAACGCAACACCCATGTCACTCTCCCCACTCAATAAGCTCCTAGACGTTCATATAAAGCCGTAAAAATAATGATTTCGACATGAGTGGTATTTTATTCTGTTGGATTCCATATCAGGCTTGTGTGCAGTTTGATACGAGGGTCGAGCCGGGACTCCGAGTCTCCGCAAGGGTTTTAGGGTGGAACTGGAGACCATCGAGGCGGACTCGTTGCCGATGTTTCGGCTTATGGGGTGTTTTATTGGCGATTGGCGAGTCCCGTCATTCCACGATATTGTTCTCATGTATAGATAAAGCTTCGTTAGATCCCCTTTCGGTGCCTCTCATTGGTCCCTCCACGTGCTGCTATCATAAACCGAAAATCTAAAGTCACTTTCGCATACAATAATGTCCGCAGATACATTTATTGCAACGAAAACCTTTTTCCGTGACCAGCGCCTTTCATGGGACCGTCCATAAATCTCGGGTAGCTGGGGGGGGGGGGCACGATTTGTCACGCCAGGAGGGAGGCTTTTTCTAAACGTCACGTGACAAAGTAAACATTATTGATAATATTAAAATTACAAACAAAATTTCCCTTTCAGATATGATGGGGGGGGGGGGGGGGTCAGGTCGGGAGGGGGCTTTTTCTAAGCGTCATGGGAAAAAGTAAATATTATTAATATTATTTAAATTAAAAAAAAAATTTCCCTTTCCATAAGGGAAGGGGGGGTTGGGCGCTTT
>JAAAKG020139703.1:0-12289 GCA_010014905.2 Druon quercuslanigerum | reverse complement strand
AGAAACTTTTCTTCCTAAAATCACTCAAAGAATACTATGAAATTTTTTTTGTACGCGAAAAATGCATTTTTCATTGTTTAAAAAATTATTTGTTTATAACTTTTTTTTTACCAGTCGGACGAAAAGCCCCCATTGATATTCGTGTTCAGCGGGTGAAAATACATCAAAAACACTTATCAAAGTCCATCTAAATTAAAAAGGTAGCCGGGACCCCCTTGGCGCCTAGACTAGCATCCTCTTCTTTCTAGAAATCCACAATCTCACACAAGTATTGCACCCTCTCCCTTGGAATAATCCACACATAGGTCCCGTTAAATCTTGACTTTCTTATTCTCTCCTCTTCTGCTAACTTCTCTCTCTCTCTCTCTCTGTCTCTCTCTGTCCATGCCATATCTCTTAACCACCTCATATAACTTCCGTCCTTACTTCGTCGTGTATCATCCTAACTTCATCCATCTGCAACCAATACTCTATAACCAGCTTACTTTTCCTCCTCTTCCAAAAATTTCGCCGCATATTTACACGCTCGACTCCCCGTTATAATCCCTATACTCGTTCTTCCTGTCTCCCTCCTGACAATATAGTTAGGCATATTCTTTGATAACTCCAGTGTCCAATTTACATACCTCTCCTGTATCCTATTTACCTCATCACTTACCTTTCCCCGCCACACCTCCACTCCATACAATAAGACATTCATCACTAGCGAATCGAACAATTTTATTCTCAATCCAAGATGATCTGCGAACAACCTCTTTTCCAGTCTCCACATCTACCTCATCACCACATTTGCTCTTCTTACACTTTCCACTTCCACTTCCCTCGTTTTTCACTCCCACCTCCTTACCTGAACACCATAACCTTCGAATTTTCCGCATTTAACTCTAACTTATTTTTCTCAAAGTAGCTTCTCAACCTTTTCATCATCTCCTTTAATGCCTCCTCGCTCTTTGCTAGCAGTAGCTTTAAGGTTACGAACCAGTGATAGCTTCGCATCTCCGAGATCAACGATCATAAGGACAATTACTTTAACCGAATATTTTGGGTGCAGTCGTTGCAGGTCCCGGCTGGAGCCGAGAACTTAATCGCGAGTGTAGTTCGTTTTTCGAAGTCTTGGAGAACGATGTCAGACCTCGAGTGTACAATGGAGATGGTTTTCCGAAAAAGATGGTAATAAAGCACTCTCAGGGCCGCATTATGTCTGCAGAGATACGTAGTTCCCGCTTGAGTGGGACACCAAGATAGTACGTATTCCGGGTACTCAGCGGTATACTAAAGTGGAAATTACACCCTCCTGGCACCCGAAAATCAAACGCTCTATAACTGAATTAAGCCCTGACGATTCAAGAAAAGCAAAAGTTTGTTCTTTGACAAGGGCTGTTCTTCTACATTTCTGTACAAGTTTGCATGTATTTTCTTGTCAAGTACCTCTGCTCTCTTCACTTCGTTTTTTTTAGAAAAGAAGCATATAGATAAAGTAATGCACTTCCCTTACGTCTGATTTTAAAATTCAGGCCAAGGTTCTCGGCCGCCTGTTCTGTGGCTTTGTAAAGGAACGCTCTATTGCCAATCAGAGAGGACCTCTTCCATTTGCAGTGATGTAAACTGTACTAATAACAATTCGATTATGAAGATACTGGAGATTCAGAATTCCCTCTCCGACTTGCCGGCGTGGGATGTATAATTGCGGAACGGAAAATTGATATTCCAGCTCTTATGCATATGCATGATCTTACGTGTGGCGATATCAAAGGCCATCGTAATTTTTTCCCTGCCAAAGACTAAAATATAGTACGAAAAGGGCATAAACGCCAAAGTTTAAAATTCCATAAGGACATAACTGCCAACGTATGCCCTTTCAAAAGACATAAATATGGCAAAGTTCATTACTTAATCAAAGCATGTGTGAAATTAATCCAAAATATAAAAGCTAAACATGTTAAATATTATTTTAACAGGCTACGGAATATTTTTGATCAGGCGAATGTATCCTATTTTGACTAATTTATGTATTTGGAATTAATTTGATCTGAAGATTCCAATACATATTTAATGTCTATAATTGGCCGTAAATTGTAAAATATTCTGTTTATTAAAATTTGTTAGAATGTTATTTCTGGAATTTTCTTGTTATTTGTATTAAACTTTGCGTACGCGGAGCTTAATATCTTTTGTTTCATTTAAGTATAATATTTTCTTTGATAACCATAATTTATCATTTCATCATGCTAAAAAAGTCAAATTGTCAAAATCGTTATTCAAAGGCTTCCCTTAGTTTTGGTAAGCCTCCATTTATTGATCATAAATTATAGTACAGAATTATATTGATCAACACTATTAAGCATTAAAATTAAAGTCATCTAATATATGCAGTATAATATGATATTTCCATTATCAAAAATTTGTTCACTTGAACTCTATTTCAATTATTTTCGGCGTATCAGTTACTAAAATAATAATAATTTATTGTTGAACTGGTTTTTTGCTATATCTCATTTTTTCTCTGTCATATCTTCTTAATTTTTCTGTAAAATCTTAAATTTTAATATTTCAAAGCAGAAACACCAGAATAATTACACAGCAGTGTAATTACAGAGGAAAAAAGATCGTCAAGATTGTCCTTTGCTCGAAAACATTTTTTTATGTGACACACGTTTCCGTTACAAAGGCAATATTTGCATATTCCCGTTTCAAAGAAAATGTAGAGTAACGGGAAGAAAGAGGTCATGAAATTATAATTTCTTGCTCTTAAGATAAACCAGGTTTATCATCTGCTATTTTAGATATTATTCTTATTAAATAGTTCCTACTCACAGTTATTTTAGCCTCCTAGATTCATTAAACTTTATTACAGTTAAATCATTTTACTGTAGACCAAACTTATAGAATTATATTTGTGTAGTTTTATATAAGTTTATTACTAAATTAAATTCAGTATTAAATATTACTAAATAAATATTAAATTCAACGTAAGCTTGAATATTAAATTTAGACATGATCGTTCACTGTGTATTAAGCATACAGTCAAATAATATATACTTTTAAATTCACTGATTGTAAGATATTTCTGTGTATTAAATATGTTGAAGATAAAATATGTTAGTGGAGTCTATAAAGGCGATTTAGTTAAATCACGCAAGGCAATATGAATTATGGTGATATGAACTCTGTCTCGAGCAAAGGACTTTCTGAAACTGATTTCCATCATCAGATTTACGGTGCATTAACAAATGAAGACAAATGGCCGGAAGTCAAATTTCGCAGCGAGAATTGACGCCTGGAAGTTTCCAGCTGCTTCTATCTAGGAAATTATGAGGATAATTGTTATGCTTTACTTTATTTTGTATATTTCAGAAAGGGGTCCACGCTCCAGAGCTTTAGTTATTTCTGACCAGCCTCTACGTTCTATACACATAATTATGTTGGTCCAGCTTCTTACCCTTTAGAACAATGTAAAAAATTTTCCATTAACCAATGATCGTCAGCGCGTCAGTGACTTCTCTATGAATATATAATAAGGAGGTTTATGTCATATAATTTGGGACAAACGCGCTATTTACAATATTAGATATAATTTCCTATGTACCACAAACCTGCAAATATAAACATATCATAAATATTTTTTTTTGACTGACATTATGGATACTGACTGATTGACATTATGTATTAAAAGTTTTCTTGCTTTTCAAGCCCACTCTTAAAGTCCAGCTGTGGTCATGATATAGATGTTTTCGTTTAGAACGAGAAACTGTTTTGAGAAGACTGAAATCAAGTATTGTATGTATAATTATAAGGTTAAAATACCTCATGAGAAATTTTCAGCACCAGCCGAAGTACTGGATTCGCTCTTTTAGTTCAATCTTATGGTCAGTTATGGTAATCCCTTGATCGGTCACGGAAAAAGATGTTTGGAATTTATATTTCAGTATTGCTTTTAACGACAGACTGCGCGATCTTAGGGGAAAAACTTGACGATGAAAGGATTTTCTTGGCCGATATGAGGGAATTGATGTCATTTTTCATTTTTTGCAAGATGCTTGTTTTCCCTTAATAAATTGTTTTTTTGGGAAAAATCATATGAGAATAATAAACTACTAAATATAGGTAATAGTTTCTGATACGTTAAATTAGTGTAAATTTAACTGTTCATTTAATGAACTCCTAAATTTATGTTGCAAACATTTAAAAACTTACTTGTACTTAATTTTTTTCGAATTTTTATTTTTATCAAATGTTAGTAGTTTGATGAATCATTCTTATTTATATTTTAAAAGATATACTGTCATATTTTTCCAGATTTAACATAAAAATTTATCTAAGAACCATGGCCTTTCATATATAATGGACATTATAAAATAATTCACGGGGAGAAATATTTCAACAGAAAATTTTTTTTCAACTAAATATTTAGTTAAAAATTGTTATTTTTAATCAAACTTCTTTTCTTATCATATTAACACAATAGATAATAACTCATAGATAATGGAATAAATGGGGAAGTTTCTACAAGAGGTAAGTTTTATAATTTAGAACTTCTTTTTTAGTTCTTTAGAATGATAAAAATAATTTATTTACATAAATAAATTCAAGAAAGCAATGAAATGCGGCAAAGTATTTAATTGACGTTTGAGTTATCAGGAAATTTTTCAACTGAAGTTTGTACAAAGCGTGCGATACAGTGAAATGTCCTAAAAGCACGATATACCCTACATCTCGTAAGGTCAACATGCCCTTTGCAGACTCATGCATTTAGTCATTCTCCCCTAACCTCGCTTCACTCTCTATTTTACAATATAGAGGATGGTTTGTTTCCGTGGGGGCGTAATCCATAGACCGCATGTGATTCTAATGGATCCGGTACATTATGTTCATTATCCCTAGCACTTATGCCTTCAGCTTCAATAAAGTCTTCGTTCTTCACATATTCCAAGCAGAGTTCATCAATAGGAAGCTGCTGTTCCACTTCCAGTTCTATGGCAGCTATTTCAACAGCCGAAAGCAATGTGTTTACAGATATTGTGCATTTTTTATCTTCCAGATTCTGCTCATTTATTGTTGTGGCTGGCTCTGGGTATTTACGTAAGAATAGTGTATGCTGTTCTCTCCTCACATTTCGCCCACATTTCTCTGCTAAAAAATAAAGGCGCATAAAATCCCTGCTTGTACGGTATGTCCATTTTGGTTGATTAACCTCTGATAATGCCTCTGGTTGTATAAGGCCATCCACCTCTAGAGAATGTGGTGGTGCTGGATCATCAACAGGTTGAGGAAAAACATCAATTCCCCTGCTTGACGGTGTGACGCGGCTTCCGCTAACTCATGTTCATTGCCGTCATTTTTCCAAGCCAAATCAACCTCTTGTTAAATCTCCATTGCTCGCTCTTCTGTAATGTATGGATTAGACCTGATGTCCTACACCTTAGCGATAAGATCTCTTAGTGCGACTTTTTGTATATTAGGATACACGTGTTAAAAATGTTGAAGCATTGATACAACAATCTCCGTTAAAAGTTCAAAATCAGATTATTTTATCGACAATAAATAGACAGAGTGTAAAGGATCTGACTCAATCCAAAAATCCATGTTGATAAATCAACTCCATGGCAAACCATTAAAGACTGATGTTAATCCAAAAAAATTAATAGAAAATGCAGTAATAAAATCAAGTGACTGGAAAAAATACAATCAAGGTTTAGCATCGGTTGGAAACGCATCAATGTCTCGTATTGCAACAAAGAACAGAAAAATAATTGAATCTTATTTCAAGCAAAATTTTTGAACTGAAATTCACTTATCGTATAATTTTCTTAACGTGAACATTTTTTATTTTAAATCTACAAAAAATCATAAAACTATTGATACACAAAAACCAGTCGTGTATTGCAGTAACCTACGCGGTTTAATTGAGTATTTTAAAGTGAAACGTAATGTTGTCAGTGCTCGTTTAAAATTTGGTGGCGACGGTGGAGGAGGATCCTTGAAAATTTTTATGTCAATTCAATCTACTGAAGATGAATCAGAATCTAATCCTGAAGATTAATCTGAATTGAACCCCAGAAAACGATAAAAGTACAACAATGGAGTTTCCTCTAATATTTTCAAATATTCTGGATTGAAAAAAACTAATCATGCTTTCTTTAGCTCCAGATGTCCAAGAAAATTTCAATAGTGTTAAGTTATTATGATGTAAGGTAGGAATTGATAACACGAATGGAAGGACTGTAGCTGATATAAAATTGTGTAATATTATGGCTGATATAATACCTTCTAGCAGCTCTTACCCGTGTACTTGGTGTAATATTCTCAAAGGAAATCTTTGGAAATCTTCTAGTCCGGGATCAATAAAGAACATTACAAAAAATTATTCACAATAGCTTTGTGCTGTAAAAAAGGAAAAAAGAAATGGGCATAAATTATATGTGCTGCATTTTACCACCACTATTTATTGCTGATGAAAACAAAAATATTCTGGAGGATTATTCACGGTGGAGAAGGGAGATTCAATGGAAATGATTCTGGAAAATTATTAGATAAGTTAGATCAATTGCGAAATGTTTCCCCTATAGGATGTTTGAAATTTGTGCAAGCTTTCAGTGACTTCAAAGAAGTCATAAATGCCTGTTTCAGTAATACTTTACATCCTGAATTTGAAAAGTACATTGATGATTTCAAACGCAGCTATTTGTACGTGGATATTTCGGTTACGCCTAAGGTGCACTTTTTTTACACTTAAAGAATTTTAATTAAGTATATTTAGTGAACGAGCATTTGAAGCTGTACATTTCGAAATTTAATTCTATATGGAAAAAACATAAAGTTCGTCCAACACATTGCGATTACGATAAGCATCTGTTACGGGCAGTTTGTGAGTTTAACGGTCTTTATGTGTAATAAGTTTTTTATAACAAAAATTTATTTGATGTATATAACGAATATTTATTCAGTGGTTTTTATGTAAAATGTAAATAAATATTACTTACAACGTATGATTTTGAACTTTGTATCTTTTTACAAACTCTTAAACAATTTTGTTCATAATATTGGTTCTTTTTATTTAAATGCTTTATTTTTGATACATATTTTAGCACAGTGTCATTGGTGAAGCTATTTCAAACTGTCTTATTCTAATGAGTTGAAGAAAAATGAAAAATTGGCATTAAATCGGCTTAAAGCAACTATAATATATTTTATCAAGTGAGTTTAGTCTACTTTTATGTTGAAAAAAAACAAAATTACTCAAAAAAATAAGTAGAAAAAAAATGAAATTTATGCTCTACTCAAGTAAACTTATGTCAGTTGGAGTCCACTACAAGGGATGGAAATAAGAAACGGCCCGATCGATTATTTTAACTCTTGTTGGAAATTGCTCAAAGAGGTCCACATTATGAAAATCAGCTATAAAATCCCGTTTCGGAGACCATTTTGTTTAAAATCATTTCAAACACAACGTGAGCAGTGTACCCCGACATATTCGAGAAAGCCTGGTTTTTATCCAATCATTGACGGACTGGGTTACAGTCAAGTGCACGATGGGGGGGACCTAGAGCTTAAGGTGGGTTCCGAACCAACAGATCCTCGGTAAAGGTAGATAGAAAAATTTCCAGAGGTACCGGGTTAGGTATTGAACCCCAGACCTCTGTGTTGAAGTCCGAGCGTCTAATAAACTGAGCAACCGAGGCTTATTATTATTCTTTTTTTTCAAACTTTTTCGAGTGACCCCGTTTTTCCTTTATAGCCACGGACTTAGTTCAGTAAATGATGAGATGAGGATTTTATAAGTTAATTTAATACGATATTTAAAGTCGTTAGCGCAGATGTTATAGGCTCAAAATCACGAGCATGATGTAGTTTGCAATTTGTCTTTTACCGCTGTTATAATTCAACAGCGGCCGCTAGAATTGGAGGTGACAAAAATCATCTCTAAATGTTTTATCATAGCTCCCATCTTATTATTATTAAAAAAAGAGGAAATTATTATTGAACTATTTCACATATTACAAAGGTTTTAAGGGAGTCGAAATGAAACCTTTGAGCGCTAGGCCTTAATTAAATGAATGCAAGGTTATTGAAATAACTCACATGCGCATTCAATAGAAGTATTTCGTTTTGGCAAATAAGCAAGCCTCTATGTTAGGTAGGATTCCCTCTATGTGAATGACAAAAAGCGTACAGGTATCCACGCGAACACAATGGAACTTTAATGTCGTTCTAGAAGATGTGAGCCTTTTGATTTATTCAGGGGCGGCAAAATATATATAGAATGTATGGAGCTCTGCACACCTGGAAAAATTCCATGTATGGAATTCCATACATGGGACTCGGTGTAGTTACGATCGAGACATGTTTTTGAGTCTTCCTCGAAAATTACAAAAAGAAATTTCAACTTTATACGACACTACGCATGATGATACCTCGATCATCATCCACAAACAAACGAAGTTTTTCCGTTCTCAAACGTTTAGGGAACTATGTTCGCTCGATAATGGGGCAAGTTAGATTGAACAGTACTGCAATTTTGCACATATATTATGATTTTGTCGACAATATTGATTTAGAAAGTTAGCGATTTTATTTCGCGAAACACAAAACGAAATGCAGCTTTTACAATATTGTTAATAAAATACGCTTTTGGGTTAGAATTAAAATATTTCCGTCGATTTTCCAAAGTTTTACATTTTTTATTTTTATACATTTTTTTGTCTACGACATAGGGTAATAATTGTTAATAGGTGATTACATTTTACAAAAAACAAAACAAAATGCAGTTTTCACAATATTGTAAATGAAATACGCTTTTGCCTCAGAATATAAATTTTTCCGTCGAATTTCGAAAATTGTATTTTTAATTGCTTAATTTTAAATTGTTTTGACAAAATTGAATTAGAATTTATAATCAAACGATTTCATTTCTCGAAACACAAAACGAAGTGCAGTTTTTGCAATATTGTAAATCGAATGCGCTTTTGCTTTAGAATTAAATATTTTCGGTCGATTTCTGAAAATTGTATTTGTACCCCCTCCCCTCTACCATCGGGTCATCAGAACTCCATACACGAGGTGAAGCTGTTCCACTGCTTCTGGATTTATTACTAGCCTTGACTATGATTACGAGTAAGTATAAAAGGGCTAACGGCCAGAAGAGAGAAAAATGTATGTAAAACACTTTTTTCCTGACGGCTCTCACTGCGTATAAAAAATCGTGGAGAGCCTTCCACGCCAAATCAAACAAAATGCCATGCAGTCAAATTAGCCCGTTTTTTAACGAATAAACGAGTTTTTTTAATTATTAATTTTTTATTGCAGAATGATAGTTATCAAATATTATTTTAACAGAAATGTGATAAAAATTTTACTCATTAAATTGATCATAAAATAAGTATAACTATCTTGCAAGGATATGCGAGGAACTTTGTAATCATCAAAAATGGTTAGTGCCAAAAAGTTACGATGTCCCAAAAGTCCAATAATTAAGAATTTGAAGAATTTAAAAAACTTTCTCTAAGGGTACGAAAATTATGGTCATTTTTTCAAGTACAACTTTTGGTCTCAACTGCTAATCAAAAGTTACAATTGAAAAAAAAAACTTTTGTGTTAGTTACAATTTTTTAAGTGAGCGAGAATGAAACTTGTTTAAACTAGAAATTATCGCTCTTATCATTTTTCCTTCCTCGCTTCGCCTCGCACGCATGTCCCTATCTTTCGCCTTGTCTCGCATTGTCAAACTCTGCTTCCATAGTTAATATCTAATACTTATCTACTTATTATTTATATTATTTATCATTTACTTATATCTACTTCCTCTTCTCTTTACAATCTTTCCTTCTGTATTCGTTCTTATCCATCCGTCTCTTCTTCTCCATCTTATCCATCACCCCCTTCACCCATGTAACCGCCCTTTTTTGCGATCTTTGATGCAGTAATACACCCATGCTTATGTCACTCCTTTCTACACCCTCGAAATGCATCAGTCAGTATTCGACCCTTGCATACCCCTTCCCGCACAATTAACACATTCTCTTTTCCCTAGGAAGCCATAACATATTAAAACCCTCCATGCATCCACATCTCATCCTCGCTATAAGATCCTGACTTTCTTTCCCCCATATCTCACAAAAATACTGCGCTCTCTCCCTTGGCATGACCAACCTGTAGTTCTCATTAAACCTTCACCCTCTTATTCTTTCCTCCGTTGTTGCCCTATCTCTTTCTCCATGCCTCTCTTCACAACCATCTCATACACCTTTCTCCCCTCCTCATATATCCTTCTTACTTCATCCCCCTGCAACCTATTTTCCTTCATAAATACATTTCTCTTTCAACTTCCATCTTTTTCTGCCTAACCCCGCTCTCCTTCTCTCACCAATATTCTCTAACCAGCTTTCTTCACCCCTATTCCAAAAATGTCTCTTCATACTTACACGCCCGACTCAGTGTTAGAATCCCTAAACCCGCTCTCTCCACCTCCCGCTTAACAATATATATGGGCGTATTTCTTTTCAAGCCCAGTGTCCGATTTACATATTTCTCCTGTATTCAGTTTACCGCCTCGCTTCCCTTCAACCCCCACCCCCACCTTCACTCCACAAAATAGCACACTCATCACGAGCGAGTCGAACAATTTCCTTCTCACTCTTTCTTTTGTTTGACTATCCACTCTCCCATTTATCCGAAACAGGAAGCCCAGGTACACAAACTCTTTCACCTCCTAAACCGCCTTTCCCTGCCACATCCACTTCCCTCCCTCATCCCTTCCACCTTTTTTCTGAACACCATAACCTTGAACTTTCCTGCATTCAGCACTAACCTATTCTTATCCAGGTATCTTCTAAACTTTTCATGGTCTCCTTTAAGATCTCCTCACTTTTTGCCAGCAACTCTATGCCATCTGCATACATGATTGACTATATCCTAAGCCCTCCCACCCTAACTCCTCTTACCACTCCGGCCTCTCCATATCTGCAATTAAAATCGCAAAAAGCATTGTGCTAAGCGGACAAGCTTAAAGCCAGGCCTTACTTCCCATCCACCGAAGAAAACGCGCCTTTAGGATCTACAAAAAACGCGTACAGTTTTGACCCCTTTTTCGCTAATTCTCTATCTACCATGTGGTGCAGGACGTAGATATTGTCGATAGTATTCCTGACCGCCCTAAAGCATACCTGCGTCTGAAGTAATGTTCCTTTCCTATCCCTATCTCTTTTCTTGTACAGGTGTACTAATAACCTCCTTTGAAAACCTCTCTCTGACATCTTTTGTACTAAGCAGTGACGCACAGTGGGAGGAAATGCACTTTTTTCGTTCAAAAATGTCCAGAGCCTTCAATTTTGGTCCGATTTAATAATTTAAAAAAAAATTAAAGTTAATTAAATTTTAAAGAGCTTAAAGCTCTAAACTTTTGTCTTTTATACTTCATTATTAATAATTTTTTTACTCAAAGTATGAAAAAATTGAAATTTTTTTCATAACAGTTTTTTACGCTTTATTAACTGATTAGGTAAACTTTATATTTTCTTAAATAAATGTTTAGGGGCTCATCAAATAAAAATCATTTGCTTAGTAGTCCATTCATTTGTTATAAACAATTCTTATAACAAAATATTAAAATTTTAGATTTTTTCAAATTAAAATTTTCTTCAATCGTCAGAACGACTTTGAGTATTTCTTAAAATAATAAATATTTAACAATATTTGATGAAATATAAAAATTACAATTTTTTAAAACAAATTAGATAAACAAATTTAAAATTTTGGCCCTTTCGCATAGAATTTTTTTTGTTTTTGCACTGGAAATGTTTTAAGCTATTGGATGAATTACTGCTAGTCACAAAAATAGTATAAAAGTTGACAATAGCAATTGTTACAAATAATTACCGAGATAAAATGTTCCAATTTAAGGTTTTATCAAATTTTAATTTTCTTTAATCGCTAGAATGGCTACTGATATTCCTGAAAATGTATCTTTTATAATAATTAGTAAAATATAACAACTTAAATCTTTGTAAACAATTTAGATAAACAAATTACAAATTTTGGCAGTTTCATTTAGAAAAAGTCGGGGTTTAAATTGCAATAGATTGAGAATGAATTATAACACTACATGCTAAGATTCACTTAATATCAAATCTTTTGATAATAACCCACCGACATGATAGGCAAACCCCTGAGTTTGCAGAGATTCATATCAGAAAACGGGATTGGCAAAATTCCGAATTTTTTGTTTTAATAACTTTCACTTGTTTCAATATTCCCTTTCAGAAATATGTGCATTGGACTAAGAGTTTTCTTTTCA
>JAAAKG020139702.1:0-12289 GCA_010014905.2 Druon quercuslanigerum | reverse complement strand
AAATAAAACATTTAAGTGATGGGGTCCGCGGTCGAAACTGGTTAACTGAATAACAAAGTGTACAAGCTTCACACCCCCCCCCCCACCCTCCATACCACCCATATCATAGTAACGATGCCGTACATATCCAAAGACATTTTTCGTGGAGAATGTGCTCATCTGAAATGGAATGCATTTGTTTTGCTGCTAATTTTTCATAACATAGGCATGCAGAGTCGACGAAACAAATTTTTCTGAAGTGTGGAGTTCTGTTACGATTGGAAAGCGGGGTGGCGCGAAGGGGATGAGAAGAAGGACGTATTAGGGGACTTCTTTTTTAAGTTTGGAATTCCCCAACTCATCCAGGCCCAGTTGCGGAGTACGCGAAACACTCCACACAATTCGCACCGGTCTAACATGCACGGAAACCTGTCACTTTCATTGCTTACTTTCTCTCTCTTACGTTTGAAAGAGACAATAACATGACTCAAATAGTACAATTAACTCCATCAGCAGGTAACATTGGCTATAACAGTTATCGGGATAACTGAGACACTGCACCTGATTCCATCTGACAAGATGATTGGATTGGTTCTTAAAACTTATCGAATTCGCTACACGAAAAGTCAAAAGAAATATATACTGCATATCCTGGGAACAGTTAATGAGATAGAAACTATTTATTACTGCCTTCTTTCATGGGGTTTTACCCTTAAAATCCCGAATGTTATAACAAATAATCTGCAATACTCCTAATAAGCGTCGCATATTGCAAAACTCATAGCGGCCTATTTTATTGCACTTGAAACATTGTGTTTTTATACATTTATAGCTTTTTACATTTGAAAGGTTAAATCATTAGTGTAGGAATGTAAATTTTGATCTCAAATTTTAATTTAGCTGTAGGTTGCCTTCCTTTCATTCTCTTAAAAATCCAACACACTATAACGAGAGAGCAGAGTCACTATAGAGAACCCTCGTGGATTAGTTCATATGCCCTTTTGAACCTTTGCAGGGCCATGTACAGTTTCCTTAGCCAAATTCCTGCACAGGAACCGTCAAGATTATGTGTACAGGTTTGTATGCAGTTTCACGTACATAAATTTCAAGCTAGAGAGTTAGTTATGTATGAGTCCCCAGGGACAAGTGTAAGAGTGGGGGTTACTAGGTAATTGCTTCTCAGTTGTTTCATTAAATGCAGTTGACATGAGAAAAGAGCCAAAAAGTGAAAAGACATGTAATAAATGAACATAAGGCGAAGTGAAATGAGAATTAAAGTGATGAGGACGTTTTACGCGAAAAAAACAACTAAAAACGCCGCGACGCGATGCAAAACGCAATGACGCGAAAAGACGCAGTGAAGTAAAGTGCTCTAAAGTAACGGGATATGTACAAAATGACGGTGAAATGTGCAAAGAAGTATTATCAGTGATATGAAGTGATGATTCAGAATTTAAAATGATGAATGCTTATTTAAGAGAAGATACGCCAACCACCCAACCTAGCGACGAAATACGAAGACGGCGTCGACGCTGCGAAGGAAGAAAAGATGAAGACAAGGTAAAATGGAATGCCGGATATGCGAAGTACAGCTTCAAAGTCGAAAGAAGAAAGTAACAAAATCAAGTCGAGAGGACGAGAAAAGAAGCGAACAACGTCGGTAAGCAAAGTATTGGTGGCTGCGGGTAATGCGTCCGGAGAAGCAGGACGATAAAGAGTGATTACCTACTGGCTAGTGGAAACTCTCCACCCATCCTAATACCATCGCTTTCCATCTTAAGGAAAGAGACCAATGCTGAAGATGAAGGAGAAAATTTAAAAGAAGGGAGCAAGGCAGAAAGAGAGGATAACAGCGAAGAAGGAAGTAACCGAGTTTGACATATTGGTAGCAGCCGAAGTAAGGATCTACATCCGGATTCTAAACCCAGGTCAAAATAATTCGCGGGAAAAGGTAAAACGACAGAAGAACCGAAAAAACTATGAAAGTGTTGCTGATCCTGGAGGAAGAAATCTGCTGAGTGTGGAAAGACACCAAATGAAAGGATTAACTGGATATTGGCATCAATATTCACTTGATGAGTTATGGGCGGGTGTGATCGGTAACTAAAGACAAAATGACAACAGGCAGTATTGTTTTTAGAAGGCAGAGGATTATAAGGATCAACAAAGTAGCAGTACAGTGGTTTTTGCTGAAAATGACGTAAAATTGACAGAAATAACAATTTGAAAGGAGTCACTTCCGTGGAATAGCATGTGTTGGTATTAGATTATTTGATGTTTTAAGTTGAGATAATCAAATTAGAGGTTAAACTGACTGTGTCGAAGCTAAAATCGATGTTCTAACTGACTATTAGTGCAAAAAATTAAATTTCAGAAATACTGATAAAGTTTGTTGGTTCAAACGGATTTTAGATTTTTCTGATAATTTCAGATTATTTTATCCATTGATGTCGAGATTTTTAGAAGATGCTTGAAAAGATACGATATTAAGTTGTGATTTTTAAGACTTATAATGAGTTAAGATGCAATTGGTCAAGAAGTTATGAGTATATATGATTTTTATTTTTACGGAAGTGTGGAAGATTTCCAGTAAAGACAAAAAAAAACCGACGTACAGAATCATTTTGATGACATAAATAACTTACTGACGAGGAAAGCTGTTAAGTATTTAAAACTTAAGATGTCATACACAAAATGTCCCAGAAAAATTGCACGTCACGATTATCCCTCATTTGAGCAGTAAGTGAAAAATTCTTTCAATACATTAATCCTTTCAATACCAGTCCTTTCATATACTTGTATAAGTCAACAAAAATTTCTTTACTTATTTATTGAGATGTAAATATATGCAGAGGTCTTTGAGACCGTAGATCCATATTACTTCAAAAATGAAATCACCTCCATGTTTAAATGTTAAGAATTTTTTTAATTTACAGAATTATTATTTAGATATGAAAAAATTACATAAGAATGATTTTAATTCGACAAATGTATATAACTTTACCGAGTTAAGCTTTAAAAACGGTCAAAAAATTTCATATTAGTAAATAAATCATGTAGTAAGAGTGAAATGGTGGGTATTACTTCGTAGATTACCTTCAGACACACCAGAAACAATCTGCAATTTTGGCAATTATATATATATATATATATATATATATATATATTTGAGCAGCCTCTTTTAACTTTTTTGCCTGGCCTTTATTAAATTTAAAACATTTATAAGCTATACCATAATTTGTTGCTATTCATGTACTAATTACCCTCAACTCTTGATATAAGTACGGTTTCGGACATGGCCTCCAACATAACTCGAGGGAATCCAAACATAAACAGTCAGGGACGTGTAAACCATTTTCAATTGAAGCACATAATATTACGCGACATAAGCGCGTGAGTACCCACGAACTGCCGTCTTTGTCGCTACATTACTGCTAGTTACGCATGACTGACGAATTATGACGTAAGCTAAGGGTACGTACATCAAGAGTTGAGTATAAATTAATGAGAAGTAATAAAATTTGAGATTTTCGTAATTAATGATTGCAGTTTCCAAATGTAAAAAGCCATAAATGTCTCAAAAAAGGTTTCAGATTCAAAAAGATAGGGCGCTATGAAAGTTTTGCAATACGCGTAGAAGTTAACAAGTCCCACGGCAAAGTGCAGATGCTGTATTTCTTCGATAGGATGGCAGTATTGTAACGAAATGTCTTCAGCTTTTAAGGAGAGTTACCAGCATTGGATGATTTTTTTACGTTTGTGTAAAGAGTTGGAAAGAAGAAAGTATCGAAAAATATTCTCTCTTATTCCAGCCAGTGAAGGCAGTGACACCAAAAAATTCCCGAAGGTAGAACAACTGCTGAGAAGAAGAAAACATCGACTGGAGACGTTGCAGATTGAGGAACTATGGAGTATTACACACTGGTGCATGCCAGCAAATTCGTAGAATAGGGGCCAAGTCCTTTGAAGATACGGATACTTTAGAAGATACTTAGGATTTGTGAAACTTGGATCCTTAGTCATAACGAGGGATATTCTTGTTTTTTTTTCTTGAAGCCGAAAATTATTCTACTAGATCATCCTTCACACAGTCAAGAGCTTCCCCCCTGTCATTTGTCCTTATTTTACAAAGTGAAAAAATACCTTAAAGACTGACGATATTCCAGCGACAGTTTTGGCCACAGAAACATTAGACAGTGTGTTCTGTATGATACAATTTAAACGTAGCATACAACCTTTAAAAAGTTACAATCTTTGGAACCGTCAATGAAATTGCTTCATAAGGTAGATATCGTTTTTCCAACTCTTGGATCTTCCAGAATATAAATAATTGAATTTACTAAGATAAAAAAATAATATTTGTACAAATGCATCTCACAGTAGAGGAATCATGAACTTTGCGGATACATTACAGATACGTGAAATTACAATCTGTATGCATTTTATGCCAAAAATGTCATGCTTCACTAGTTCACTTCTCGTACTTGTTATAGAATATATTATTCTAATATGTGTGTTATACTTTCGAGGATGTCGTTTGATTAGCAGGATTATATTGTCTTCAATCCTATAGGATTTCCAACCAAGTATGTTTTTAACAAAAGAGATTCTGCAGAATATAGATATATATACGTAGGTTTCCTGAAAAATATATCTTGATAAAATATAATTACTTGCTCCAAAATTCATTGAAAGTCCTGAAATGCTGAAGATTCGTGTAGACATGTAAAACTACGCAATGCAATACTTTATACACTTTATATAATAAACATATCATTTCTTACTACAATAGTGGCAAATCTTAATAAAATCTACACTAAATAGCATCACTGCAAAGGCATTATGTGGATTTTGTCAATAAAAGTTTTATTTCATTTCTTACCAATATATTTTGGTACAGAAAAGGCGCATAATAATATTCTTCTGAACTTGGTTAACGAAAAAATGTAATAATATTCGTGTTATTATGGACAAAATTTCTTGTGTGTATGGTTAAAATTAGTAATATTCGATAGTTGATGAAAAATAGGTGTTACCATAATGCTTATCAATATAAAGGGAAACCCGATACTTTTCATGATTTAATTTCTTACCTCTAGCGTACGGATTGTCATCGAGAGAATCTCTTGATACACCTCTACGGTCCCTGGACGATCCACGAGTAAAATGGTTGTCATCAAAACTGTCTCTTGATGAAGATGGTTCGTCATACCAACTATCGTTCGATTTCTCGCCGACTTTTTTCCCCTTGCCAAATTTCTTTTTCTTCGAGTATGTTGGAAACGTTAATCCATAACCCACTCCATTGTCATAAACCTTCTTAGGCTTTCTAGTATTCGTGAAATATGTATCATCAAACACTTTAGCCTCTATTTGCTGATTCCAAGTTAATGAAGAGTTAGTCACACCATTTTCCGTTTGTTGTGGTTTGCTAACCTCAGCGCCTTGATTACTTTGACCTTGCAAAGTTGCCGGATGTAAAAATGCCGTTTGGGGGCTTTGACTGGGATTCGTACTCTGATTCGAAGTTTGACTAGGGGGTGAATATGGATTATTTGCATAAGTATTATGCTCATTATATCCTGAAACTGTGACCTGAGACTGGAAAGGTATCTTACTCCTATCATGTATATTTTGAGATTTTTTAATTGATTCGTGAAGGATATCACCTGAAGCCGGTATAGATTGATGAGGTATCCTTGTTGTTCCTTTCACAGCGGTGGACGCCGCCAGAGGAGGAATCGGTTCTTTAAAATGTTCCTTGAACCACCGAATCAAATCATTCAATCTTACAAAGACTTGCGTTCTAAATTTAAACCCTTCCGGGATGACAGAAAAGTACTCGTGTCTACACAGATTTCGTGGCAAGTGGGAAAGTAAAAAATTACCCGGATAGGTTCTGGAAGCAGATATAAGGTACGGAATGCTACTAGGATTTTCCCTCTTTTGTGCTTTAAGAATCTCCTCAGCCTTCTCCTTGACGCCACCTACACTGGGCTTAAAATATTTGAAATTCAAGATTTCGGTGACAAAGGCCGCCATGGGATTTATGCACTTTGCTACAATTTTATCAAGATCTTCAAATTCCTCGTTGCCGATTCTTAATTTTGCCCCCAAGGCGAAGTCACTTGCTTTTCCCTCTTCTATAACGTCAATATGCTGAATGACGTCTTCTGTAAGCTTCCAAGTTACTGTTAAGTGATTAGGTCCTTTGCTACTTGGTCTCACGATCACTGTTCCTTGTTGCTTATCTCTCATCAACCTTTCAGCTTCTGCGAAATCTATATTACGAAAGAATGGATGGCCAATAATTTGTTTTAAATACGCTTGCCTCATCGTCACTTTTTTTATCTCCTCATCCTGCCTCTTTTCCCTGTCCTCTCCATCCTTATCATAGAAAGCATCTTTGGGTGGCCTCCACTCGTTATCTTTATCAGCGAGATCTTTACTTCTACTGGTGCATTCAACGCCAAATTTTTCCACATCGATTTTGGTAATTCGGCAATGAATAGGTTGATTAATGCAAACTCTTTCTCTCGGGTTAACTACGTGCTTATCTGATAGATTTTTTATATGAATGTAACCAGACACCCCATTATCCAATCGTAATTTTACTCCCATCGCCTTTCCTGGACAGATCGCCTCGATGTGAATCCACACTTCCGAAAGTTCAAGAAAATCATTTTTAAAACAGAAAGGACATTGCCAATGACCTGTTTCATCATTTCGTACCGGTTTTACATTATCCAATTGATCACCTTGAGGTTTTCTGTGACTGATTCCCACTACCTTAGCTACAACTAATTTCCCTGCATGAAAAGACTCCGGAGTCTCTTTGGTCAACATGTAGAAGAGTTTCTCGGAATTAGGGGACCTATAGACTTCTCTGAAGTCCATGTACATATAGCTTAGCTCCGCCCTGATATCGTACAAAGTAATTCTCTTATCACCGAACCCTTGTTTCTTCAAGTTTTCAGCAAAGGTATCTAGATCTAGATCTTTCAACTTCTGAGGCGCTGAAAAAATTTCTTCCAAAGCTTTAGCAGCATTCTCACTTTCATCATCCTCATACTCTAAAGCGTCGACTGCCATCTTTCTCGCCCATTCGTAATTTTCTGGATGAATTCTCGAACCATCTAAGACTTCCACGTACGCGTCTCCAGTGTCTTTTAAAGTGCATGTATCTATTTTGATGAATCCGGCGCAGTTTATGAAGACTTTCGGTCCCAGGTTGCAAATGGTGACCAATTGCGCTCTATTTTCCAACTTTTGATCGACCTGCTTTTTTAATACTTTAATCAGAGCTTGTGCTTTTATCGGTCCTAAGCCACAGACGAATCGCAAGAGATTTCCAGAGTACGATCGCTGAGCTGCTTTATTCACATTTACACCAACTTGATTTACTCGATTTATGAATTCTGTGTAAATGTTTTCTAGTAACTCATCTTCTGGCAGTTGATCTTGAAGTGGATGGTATCTCAGACTCAGTATTTCGTGATTAGAAGTACAAAGCTGAGAAAATTCTATTAGAGGTTCCTGTAATCTACGACAAATAGATATTGCCTGTCGAAGCTCGGGACAATATTCGCGAAATTCAGAGACGCCTTTTTTGCTTTTGGCGTAAATTTTTGCAACGTCATTATCACAGATTTCCACTTGGATCGATGGGAATCGTTCCTCTACAATAAGGCCTGCGATAATTTCTCGAACTTCAAGTTGAATCATCAAAGCATCTCGAGATTCTCCACCAACAGCAACCACATGTGGTTTTCGCAATGCTATTAAGTTTCGAATTGCTAAAAGGTCAGCTTCCTTCATAAATTTATCGACTTCCCTCAAGCTATTTCTGCGTTTCAGTAAATTGAGAAGCTTTAGAATTTCACTACAAGTTCCATTGGGTTCAACAATGCATGCCCAAGAAGGTTGAGATTCATCGGCAACGAAGGCTATACCCATTACTCGTATGCCGTTGCTCGTGTTCCATTCCTCTTCTTCTCTACGAGGAAATTGGCAAGTGTAGGGAGCAATTTTTAACCAATCACGCATTTTTCGACAGCTGGCACGCATAACGCAATCTTTAGATTCGAGGAGTAAATTAGCTCTAAGTTCTTTTTTGATGTCCGGAATCACCTGAAAAATCGAATTCGATTACAATTGAATAAGCCGTACGTAAATAACAAAATTAAATTTCAGCATAAAGCACTGTCAAACGGGGTCATTTGAGACAAGAGAGGTACATTCTGATCAGCTCTGTTTTTTTCACGTAGAAGAAGGAAAGAATGCATTTCTAAATGCTGAATCAAGGTTGCGTCGTTTCCCCACACATGAGCCAGTTAGCTCAAGTTTACGTAACGTAAGTAATTTAAAAAATCAATTTAGGGGACCTCGAATTAACAAGGCATGCCCGAAATGACCTCGTTTAATGGTATTTAAGTCTCATGGACTATCGACATGGAATATATACCATATTATAACATTCTGATATATTTAAAGAAGAAAAATAATAACGGAGATTCGATCCCTTCCAGATAAACATGAACGCCAATTCAAATTTTTTCAGGCTACATAATAAGATCAATTTTATATATTCCTCTGAATTTTTGTAAAAACAAAAAGAACCATTCGAATTGTCCAAATTTTGTCGTGTATCCAGAAGTCTTTCACAAAGCAATGCAAGTTTAAGCATTTAAATCCCCCCCTCTCTCTCCTAACAAATAAATGTTTACTTTGTTAAATCGCGATTTTCTAAACTTTCTTATAGGCACTTTCGATATCAACTGGATGTAATTTAGCTAAAACCTGCACTAACCATGGAGATACGAATAGGAGGGGACTAGGCATGTGTTAGCGGGTTAACGCAACGAGCGGGGCGGTTTACCATCTTGGTGTGCTAAACAGGTATGGCGAGATAAAGGGTAGACTGTTCTCCTTCTCTCACTTACTCGCCATGCTTTTGCAGGCCAGCATGCAGCAAGTCCCCTCCTATTCCTATGTCCATGGTAACAGCAAGTTCCGTAATTTTGTCTAAAAATGGTGTGCTTAGAAGGGGTTTTGGATTTTTCTCTCGCACTTTAGATTTGCCTGTTGAATATGTTGCGCTGACTTCCTACAAACATTTTGGGCTCAAAATTCAAATCTTTGATTGGTCCACTTTCAGAGATAAGGCCCTTTTTCTGCTCTTTTTGCGAGTTTTGCTGGGAAAAGCCTACTGAAAGTGTTCCAAACTGCCTTTCTTTTTCACATTTTTGAGAATAACTTATTTCAACCACAAACATTACTTAAACATTATTTAATCATTAATTAAATAAGGCTTTTTTATGTTGTTTGAATCTCAAGCTTAAATTGCATAATCATAAAAAGTATCGAAAAAATGAAATGTGAAATACTTTTATTATATTTTTGAAGTGAAATTCGTGAAAATCGCCAAAAAGGGTCTCATCCAAAAATAGCCCAACAAAAGATTTAAATTATGAGTTAAAACTATACAATTATATACATTTGAAGCACATTGAATTTTAAACAATTGTATAAAATGTTTGCAGTAAAAATACATAGGTAACCAAAGGAGCCTTAATAAAAAAGGACCCGATGAACTGATCTTTTCAGCTTATAATTAAAGAATTGTAGTAAATATTTGAAAAAAAATCAAATTTCAAAGATAATTCGTAATAAGTATAATTCGGAAATTTTTCTGGCTAAAGAACCTCATCTGGAAAAGGACTGAAGGGGCATATTTAATTTTGGGACTGAAATAAGTCATTCTTAGAAGATGTAAAACAGAAAGGCAGTTTGGAACACTTTCATTAGGCTTCTCACAATAAAACTGGCAAAAATGGCAGAAAAAGGGCCTCATATCGAAAATGGACCGATGAAAACGTTAATTTAGAGCTTAAAAATGTTTTTAAAAAGTCTGCGCAATAGATCCAAATGGAAAATCTGAAATGCCAGAAAAAATCCAAACCCCCTTACAAGCACACCTCGTACAGTCGTGGAAAAGGGCTTAAAACCCGCACTAATCAAGATTATAGTGCAACAATGATTTTCCCTATTCATCATACATTCATATGCCCTATTATAATGATAATAAAGCCAAAGAGGTCGACAAGCGCCGCAGAGGAAGCGTTTCATAAGCTATAGGATTTCAGTTATACCAAACTATGAAAAACGAAATTTTCTCATGTTTTAAACACTAACATAAAAATAGAAAAATATTAAATAGCAAATTTTATTTTTTATCGCAATTCCATAGGCTAAGAAATTTAATTTGGGCTATCCCCGAGGAAAATGGGACCAACAGATAAAGCTTCTAGCATAGGGGTTTAAAAAGTCATATTTCAAAATTTTTCTATTCTTTAGTTTTTAACCACTGATAAATAGAAAGCCATAATAGAGGCGGACGTAAATTTTCTTTCATAATCCCCCCCCCGAAAGTTTGACTGAAGAGGCATGCACAGTGTTACAAAACTGATCAATTCCAGGTCAGTTTACTTTCTTCCCACTTCCGATCATATAACACAGTACAACATTTTTTTGGTCATCGGCTGGAAACAACTTCTCTCTTCGCAATTTCTCAAGTACATCTGGAAACTAGAAAAGCCATCGAAGGATTTTGCTCAGAGACATCAATAAGGTAGTTTTTTCGGTATCAACTGTATTTTCAATTAGACTTGATTTTTCGGAAATAAGACATTTTTTATAAAGTTTATACATCGTTAACCGTTTCGAATTGTGTTTTTATGTTTCCGAATACGTTATAGATGTGGACAAGAAAAAATAAAGTGTAAAACAGACAGACTTTAATAAAACTCCATCTGTTGCGGCAAAATTGCTTGAATGTCGGAAATTATCATTTTATCATGTTTTTTACTGGAAACGTCTAAAGTATCGGTAACTCGGCATTTCTTAGTTTAGCGAAATGACTTCCAACAACAATACGAACAACTTTCTAGTACACGTCAACTGCATCTGAACACTCCTTCATACCGTTTTGGTACTACGAATGTGAACTATTCTACATAACTTCTGTTTTTACCATAAAATTTATTTCGCAATCAATGAAAGTTACAAAAAAGGCTAAAATATGATATCAATCGATATTCATTGAAGTTTACGCCTGTCGCGTTTTTGTTTTCTTTGGTGGTGATTTGAAGTTATGTTCTGACTCTGTATCGTTGGAGCTAAAAAGAGGATCCAGAGGTACATATCTTTTAGTGTGTCCACTATATCTACCATATCTGGTACTTTGTGGATCTTTAATGTTTTCATCTTCATATTGACATACTTTATGACTCCACCAACATACTTCCGAAAGCATTGCGTCCAGCTTTTCGCCTTTGTATCTTTTTTCCATTGGCATTGTTACCTAGTGAAAACGCTTCCCTTGCTCGTCCAATTCGGTTCGCAATTGTTGCAAGAAGTCATCGAGGTGATGATGCAAGAAATGCAGTTTCAATGTCATGGAGGCGTTGATGTTTTCATAACATTGAAGCATTGTTGTTACCAATTGTTTTACTTCATCTAGCTCTGCTCGATGCTTTCCCAAAACGCCCTCAATCACATCTTTTAATGCGTGGTTTACGATGCATAAACTTTATAAAAATGTCGTATTTCCAAAAAGTCAGGTCTGATTGAAAATACAGTTTATACTGAAAAAACTACCTTATTGATGTCTCCGAGCAAAATCCTTCGGTGGCTTTTCTAGTTTCCAGATGTACTTAAGAATTAGCGTAGAGAGAAGTTGTTTCCATTTTGTGTGTTGCACTGTGTAATGGACGACAAGTTTGAGTTTAGCAGTCCGAGCTATTGTATAAGCGACAGTCAGAATTGTTATCAGTTTTTTCACAAGTTAATCGTATATTAGCATACATTTGAGAAATTATGGCAATTAAACTAAAGCCCCGCAAGAAAAGTTCCGGTTATAGAGGACAAAGTGGTCCAAGGGGACAAGAGAGTGACGCCGCTACGTCAGCAGCGCAGGAATGTATCAACAAAGCGGGCTGTACCATCTACGGTTATCGTGTCGTCTGCGTCAATCAGCTGCAAAAATGTCGCAGGCCATCCATATCAGTTCGCTTTCAGTCTCTCAGTGATTTTTGTTGTGCGCGTTACGAAAATTTCTAAAGAAAACTAGAGTGATGCGGGCGAGACCGTACAGGGACCGTTATGAGAGGTTACGGAACTGCGCAATTTAGAATATACAGCATGGGAGACTTCAAATAGGTCTGCCTTGGAATAAGTGCGTCCTGCCTCCATGGTGGGGCGCCCTGGCCAATCACAGGCATCGTAAAGAGTATACATAAGAACAACATGA
>JAAAKG020139701.1:0-12289 GCA_010014905.2 Druon quercuslanigerum | reverse complement strand
TTTGAAAATTGTCTAACGTTATTTTGATACTGATTACCAAAAAAATGTATAACTTTTTTATTTAACAAAATAAATTATTTTAAATTGCACATTATTTGAAGAACAGTTTGAAGGACAGTGTATTAAACTTTTATCTTAAAATATAAAGAACTTTGTCTTTCGGAGAAAAAAGATGAGTAATGAAATTTTCTACAAAGTGATGTTTTAAAAAATTAAATTTTCGAAAACTGATTTTTCAAGTCAGCAGGGGCAAACTCGAGCGGTCTGAAGCGGCTAGGCAAATTTAATACGTGGTTATAGATTCCGGAGTCTCAATTATCGATATCACTCATGTACCGTTACGTTAGTGAAAACCAACTCCAATTTAAAAAAAAAAACACTTTTTTTAAATTAATAACTAATTATTTATTTGAAATTCACGTTTAACCCTATTGAACATAACCTTCTTTCATAATTAGGTTACACGTCTTTGCGCACTTTTTGCATTAGACAGATGCACAACGGGTTGCACAGTATGCTAAAGTTATAATCATCATATTCCCTATACACCGGGATGGGTTCTTATTAATCTTACTCGTATTCTAACTGATATCGCGATTTTCGATTTTGATTCTCTGAAAAAAGACAAATTTTTTTTTGGATCAAACATTCATTATAATCATTTACCATCTCCATATAGCGGAAGGAAGGTTTTTCAGTTTTGCAATAAATTTGCAATATTTAAAGTCGCTATCATAAGATATCGTTTTAATCGTAAAAAATAGCATAAAACACGAAATTTGTCCCATGCATCAGGCAGATTTTATATATAATATTACGTTTTAAAAAAAGGTTCCGAAAAATCTACGGGAGTATCTTTAGCTCCATCATTAAAAATTTATTTTTTTTAGGTATTTTACAAAAATTTGGTAATTTCTTTTTCATATAAATAATAAATATTTTTTGTAATTTTTATTGTTGATCATAGGTTTATTGACCAGAAAATATTTTATTATTAATTTTAGATGTTAATTTTTTTGTCTACTGGTCTATATCAATATTATTAAAATATTGATAAATCTTAAGATTGTGAAAAAAATGTCTCTATCTCCACTTTATTGTAGTTCCGGTTTATTGATTTAGTTCAACTATAATTCTTGCATGTAATTTGATTCAATCGGATAGGGATTCACATTTACCAATCCTTGTTTAGCAAGTGTAAAATAAGTTCACATAACTTTTGAAAATAGTGCGTAGATGAATAAGTTCATTACCTCAATCCCCTCCCCACCCCCTTAAAAAATGCTATGAGTTTCTAATATATTTATAAACAATTTCTCTATTTGTGACAGGAAATGCATAATTTGTTCCTTATACGCCAAACTAATTGAAACGCTAAATAAAAATGCCAAAATCTTTGATTCAAAATTATTATTATATTCTGGAGTTTTGAAAATTCGACAAGATTTCAATCATTTTTACTTCTACTATCATTGATCGCAAAAAATAAATACTATGACACAACTGTACGCAAAATTGATTAAAATGAAAGAACTTAAAAAAATTATCGAAATGTAATTACTATATTATTCTGTTAATTAAAGAATTTTTAATTGTTGATTTTCGACGCTGGCAACATGAGGATATTAAAAAATTAATATAATGTTTCAAGTCTCCTTACGTTCAACACAAAGCAGAAAAAATATTTTTTTGTCATTTTTGAACAAAAATTCTCTAATTTTTCCGATCTCGCAAAAATACTTACGTATTCTCTAAAATTCGAGTCTCTTATTTTATTTAAACTTTTGAGCAGTTATTAGATAGATAGGCTTTTGTTTTTTCATGAAATGGACTAAAAATTATGTTTGAAACAAAGTTAATGAAGAAATGTACAATTCAGCCATTTTTTACGAACAAGTGCATAATTTACCAGCAGTTAAAAATTTTACCGTTAAAAATAAGTGTATAAAAAAATGAACAATGTTTATATTTTTTAATGCATGAAAATATTTTTTTAACCGAATCTGAAAAACAAAATCTATATGTTAGAAAATGGCTAAATTGTGCACTTTTTCATTAAAATTGCTTAAATCATATTCTAATTATTATACACTGAGGAAACCAATTACTTTGAATTAAGGAAATGGAGTAATGCATTCTTCTTTTATGAGAAAAGTTTCTTTGCATCAAAAAAATATTTGATTGGATGTACTTAGTACAGAATTTTTGTATTCAACTGATGTTTTTTCCAGGGTAGTTTTATTGGTGATTAACAGTGCGCCAATTTTTTCGATGTATCAATTTAGCCTTCTCTCCCCTAACTCCTTTACGTATTTTAATGTATAAAGATTGCCTACTCGCAATGTATGTATAATTTTCTTAAACGTGCTACTAACACAATAAAAAATATCTTTTTGGCATTTAGAAAATCTAGTTCTATATTTTTGTGAATAAATTGACCAGGCAGAGAGATTCAGATAAGAAGTACTACGGAAAATTCCCTAATAGTAGACAGTACAATTCTATTTTTAATCTGTTTTTATGTAACCAAATAAGAAAAATAAACATTGAGTACAGAGTGATTATTTTCATTCAGTACAATTTCATGACTCAAAAGTAGTATAATGAGACTTATCCTTTTATCTGGGCTACTGACACCCTACATGAGTTTCAAAGTGCAACTTTTGCGAATGCCTTTGAACTGAGATATTAGCTAATTATCATGCGAAGCAGCAAATATTACAAAGATATGTTTGTTAATGAAATTGATTATGGCTCCACTAAAAAATCCAGAATCTTCCAGTTATTAGGGCACTTTTATTCTTCTCGAAGAAAAGTGATAAGCAGCATTGACAATCTTCTAGTGATAATCAGTTTGGACTTAGTCAGCTCAGGTTAAATGTAATATTTTTGGATAACCTTCAAAATTCTTTAGTATTTCCAAGTTTTATTGGCCTTTTACCTAAGATTTTATCACCTTAGATAGGTTATCAAACTTCTGTTCTGCAAGATATAAGTGAAAAGTTACATGCGATTCCTCAGTTGTGATCGAGTAGTTATTGAGAATGGAGTGGACATACATCTTAGCTTCAGCAGCAGCTTTTTTGGCTGCGATTTATTATTTATTGACTTGGAATTACGATTATTGGATAAAGCAGGGAATACCTTCTGCCCCTAAAGCCATACCAATTTTTGGACACATGTGGTCAGTCCTTTCTCTTAAAGAAAGTTTTCCAAGTCTATGTGAAAAATTGTATAAAAGCAACTTGAATTCAAGTATGGTAGGGTTTTTCCAATTGAAAACACCAACAATACTTCTTCGTGATCCTGAACTTGTAAAAGATATTTTGGTGACCAATTTCGCAAGCTTCCATGACAACGAACTCACACTTCACTCAAAATTAGATCCTTCGATGAGTGACACTCCGTTTTTTGCAAAAGGTAGTGTTTGGAAGGAAACTCGATCTGTTATGACAAACGGCTTTTCTAACAAAAAATTGAAGTTGCTGTTTACATTGGCTCGAGAGGTATCTTTTAAACTTAATAAGTATTTGGAGAAAAAGGCTCAAGAAAAAAATATCGTGGAATTGGATTTATTGCACTTTTGGACGAAATACACTGGAGAATTCGTGGCGAATGTTGGATTTGGAGTGGAGGGTCATTGTTTTGAAGATAAGCCTGTGACGTTTCAAACAGTCGTAGAACCCATGTTTGACTTTTCTACTTTTGGGAGAGAAAAGGAGATGATACTTTTCTTTTTGCCAAAGTTAGCTAAAATTTTGGGAATAGCCAGGGTGCCTAAGGATGTTGAGAGCTTCCTCGCACATCTTGTGAAAGGTAAAAGACACTTCATTTATTTTTAAATATAAATTATCAGTGATTATATTGATTTTCTTATCTATGATTATGCAGAAACAAGAAAATCCATTTGAACAAAAAGAATAATTTTAAAGAACTGATTTAATTAAAGTTTTCGGTATTTTAAAGTTAAATGTCAAAGAATCGACAACTTTAATTTGGTAAATGTGAATTGTTTTTTGTTAAAGTTCCTTTGCACACACATTCTCATTACGTATTTCGTACTTCGCAATCGATTTCTTCCAAAGTTTTCACTTTTGTATTATATTCAAAACTATTATAACACATGTATGTTACAATTATTTTTGTACCTCGGCCCGGGATTGCTTATTCAGATTTTGCAAAAAGAGTACAAATTTTATTTATTATGATTACTTTAATAATTATTTCTTATTTTGCATTAAATTTTTTTCTCAGCTACCCTGAAAAATGTATAATTTCAATAAATTTAAATTATTGCAATTCACAGTACGCCGTGGCATTAAAACATACTTATTTTATTGTCTTGTTTTTATAATTAGAAAAAAAGTTAAGAGCAGTTTTATAGAACTTTTAAAAACATACTATCTTGGTCTCTTGTCTATTTATTGTACCTTGCGTGGTTTCGAGTGCAAGTTGAATTATTACGTTTCGCAGTTTGATTTTTCATCGCTAAAATTATAAATACTGTCAGCCGACGACTGACTCATGAACTTTACCCGTCTTTTTGAATCACAATTCAGTGTGCAAAAGGAACTTTGAATTATGAAATTCCGTTAAAAGTTATCCCGCCGTCAGACAACACAAAGGCTGACGACCGACAGACGCACATACCTACAGACATACTGGGTGATTTTTTTAACTTGAAACTTTCAAATATCTCGAAAAATAGGCACTCTATGAAAAAATGTTATGAATAAAAATTTAATCACTCTGAGGAGTATATACACTGATGTTAAAATCGGTTCCCCCACACCCCCTATTTTTTATTGCATATTCGGATTCTTTGGATAAAAATGGGTATGATTTGTCTCAAACATTTTTCTCGTTTCTATTTTTTTTTTACATTTTTTTTCGAACTTGCCCCCACCCCCAGGGGGCGATGTGGGGAAACCGATTTTAACATCGCAGTGCATGTACTCCTCAGAGTGATTAAATTTCGATTCACAACATTTGTTCATAGAGTGCCTATTTTTCGAGAATTGACGGAAACTGTATGGTACCAAAAGCTTTAAACAGACAGTAACGTCTATACATTATTTTTTACTCTCCTTAATTTTATTTTTTGTAAAAATGAAGAACCTAGATAAGTTAGAGTTTATAATAATATTATTTTTTATCGCCGAGGAAGTGTCTCGAATCAAGTTTTTTTTCCATTAGAATCAATGCAAGTACACTTGAAGAACATAAATTATTAGTAATAAATAATTATCGCTTTAATTATTAACTCGGACTTTCTTAAATTTATGAAGCTTTACGTGAATATGAGTAGTTTTAGCAAAATGGGACGGTTCATTTAAAAATATATATAAAAAGCTCAACTCAGTCGTTAATTAAAAATAAAATAAAAAACAAATTTTCAAATCCTCTCTCAATAATCTTTTCAAAATTTAGTTAAATTTCATTTTAAATTTAAAAAAAAACACATAGACGGTTTGTCCTGGGCTTAAAATGTCGGCAATTTAGCCTGCTATATGCGCCCCTATGATGTTACACTCAGAAAAATGTTTGTTTAGCCCTATGTAAAAAACAGTATTTGTTTTAGTTAAACAATGGCGTGTTTGAATTAAATAAATTTTATTTACATAAAAAAAAAAGTTTGTTCAATTCAATAAAATAGTTCTTTGACCCTATATCAAAAAGAAGGAATTTGTTTAATTCAAATAAATATTTTTTTGAGTGACACACTTAAAATTGTTAATTTAATATTTTTCCCGGCTACATTCCCTTATCAACACAAATAAATAGATATAGCACTAAAATTCTTATTTTTTTCTCCAGATGTAGTCCAAAACCGGAAAAATGACAATGCAGTCCACAACGATTTCCTGCAGATGATGATTGATTATCAGAAGTCTCACGGTCTGGAAGTTCCTGACGAGAAATCCTTGCTAGTGATAATGGAAAGCTTTTTCCTAGAAGCCTACGAATCCGCAAGCATCGCCCTAAGCTTCCTGTGCTTTCAGCTAGCTTGTCATCCCGAAATGCAGGAAAAAGTTCGACAAGAAGTAAATACAGTTCTCTCAAAATACAATGGAGAATTAGATTACGAAGCCCTCCAGGATTTAACTTACATGGAACAAGTCCTATATGAAACTCTAAGGCTGGAACCTGCAGTACCAATACTTTCAAAACACTGCACAAAAGAATGTTATCTCAAGGGCCCTGATGGACTTTCCTGTCGAGTTAAACCTGGAGATGTAGCAGTTGTATCTATGTACGGTCTTCATATGGATCCGAAATATTGGTCTGAACCAGAAAAGTTTGACCCTGAGCGTTTCAGTGAGAACCAAAAATCTAGTCGATCTAAGTACATTTTTTTGCCATTTGGAGAGGGTCCCAGAATTTGTGTAGGTAAGCGAATGGCGCTGATAGAATTGAAAGTCGCAATGGTTCAGATTTTGAAGAACTATTCTTTGGAACTTTCTCATAAAACTGTTCTCCCTATGAAAAGAGACACAAGTTTTTCTACTTATCCAGAAGACGGTTTGTGGGTGAATGTGAAGCTTCTACAAAAAGTGACAAGTCATGGTTAAGTTCCTTAAATTCGCAAAAATAATATGGATTAGATTCTTTTTGTATTAAAAAATGGCGATATCATAGCATTAAGAAAGTACAAATATGTTAAGGCTATAACATAGTATTCGTAAGTTCAGAAAAAAGAGATATTGCCACTTTAAATTCTGAAAATTTTTTCAAATGAGGCTTAGGAAGTTTCTGGTAACTTGACGAAAATGTTCTGTTCTGTCCGTCTAATATTATATTATGTTTTTATTATTATTATTATTATTATTATAGTCATCTAGTTACTCTAATTTATATTTGGAATGTAGTGTACATAAGCGACCTTTTTATAACTTTTAGAAGCTAAAATTATGAAGAAAGACGATAATATTTACTTATTGTGTGCGCATCTATGAATATTATTTATTATCCAGAAATATCTGTATTGGGCAAATACGTCTCGAGTGTGAAAAGCTTATCTAAGTTTCCAGACAAACATTATGTGTGATTAGAGACTTTGTTTCATCGTTATTATCAAATATTTGTATTTGTACGTGAATTAAGGTTTTTTAACATTTGGAGATTAACATCATTAATTATGATATCTAAGACAGTTATATCTTGATAAGAGAATCCCCTTATCAAACTTTTATTGTCGGAAAAATCCCTATTCTGTAGAAATAAAATAAATGGAATTTTTTAAAACAAATTACACTAAATATAGATGCATTGTTAAAATCCCTCGTTTCCATCAAACAAAACTTTTCTCAAATAAATATATATATTTGATAAATATATCGAAATTTTCAAATAAATAATTTTACTTCATCATACAATTTATTTCTAAATCGTTAAAATACATTATTGGTAGAAGAGAAAATTTAAATTGAAAATTACTATTTAATATTGGGAAATAATTCTGTTCTTAAGATTTTGGTAAGACACTATAATTTCTAAACTTTTTTACATTATAATTTTAGAATTTTGAATAAGTTTTAGAGATACTTAAAGGTTTTAAAACTAGTCAGAAATAATATAAATCTTATATGATATTTTAGAAATTTTGTAAGGTTTCAAGAAACTGAGCTTTTGAGCTTCTAAACTCCTAAAATTTCTGAATATCTCTTTTAATTTTTTAAGAATCGTATAAAATTTATATTTATATAAGTTTGAAAAAAATAATAATAATTCTTTTCTAGTAAGTAACTTCAACATTTGTAATTAAAAAAGATTTAAAAAGCATTCTGTGTTGCATCAAAATGTTGTTTTATTTATTTCTATGCAGCACTTCATTTTAATTTTTTTATTTAGTAAACGTCTATTATGTTTTTAAACAGAGTAACAAATTTTATTTAAATTCTGAATTTTTAAGATTGGATGGAAGCTAACTATTTTGTATGAATGCAATCAATTATGATAACACCTATATCACATCAAATTAGGTATATTTATAGAGTCTGCGGAATTTATGGTTTTAATTAATTATGATAACAGCTGTCACATCCAATTCATTATAATATTATAGAGACTTCGGAGTGTATGCTTACAATCGATTATGATAAGACCTAACACATCAAATTATTAATAATGGCAGAACCTTCTGTGTTACCAAACAATTTTCACCAATACTGTCACAATTCAAAGATGTGAAACTATAGCGAGGAACACGTGCAAAATCTCAAAATTGACTATTTTATTACAAAAAAAAAAGTACATTATTATACAGAATTTTGCGTTCACCCTTTTTTTATGGTTGATTGAGTTCTTCTAATTTTAATTATACCAGAGCTACAATTCTTTTTTGTCTTTCCAGGGTGAATGCTTACAAAATCCTGTATAAAATGAGCCCCGTACGAAGCCAATTTGTCTACTTTTTAAACAGTTTTTGCAAAAATAGTGTAAATTTTATAGTTTTTCTAAACTTAAGATGACATTCTAATTATTTATTGTTTTTTTAATTTTCTTATACTAATTTTAAAGCCATTTTTCGCAGTATAGCCGCCGCTTGAACGAGCACAAATCTTACCATATTTCTTAAAGTTGTAAAAAAAGTTTGAAAAATTTTAATATTCTTTGTGGTAAGAACAACATTTTTGTAAATATATAAAACATGTAATCATTAAGGAGAAAAATTTATTAGACTTTCATAGAAATAAAAGTCTCGTAAAATATATATTTATTTCATTTTTATCCCCATTAGCCTACAGATAAGTTGTTTTCAAATGTTGCCAACTTTTTTGTTACAGCCTTAAGTTTTTTCATTTTAATTAATGGCAATTTTAGTTAGATTCATGCTAATAAGTTGTTGTAATATTATGGAAAAGTAGCTTTAAAATAAGTATAAGAACATTAAAATATTTTGAAATTACACACATTGAAATTTATACTATTTTTGCAACATCTACTTAACAAATTGGCTTCATCCTAGGCTCATTTGATACTTAATTTTAAAAGCATTTAAACACTTAAGGCAAAACGTATTGGACTCTGGAAAAATAAAAATTAAGGCAAATTAATTAATCATCAAAAAAGTGGTGAACGCAAAATACTGACCTATAGAGTATGCCTATCTGTAATTTAATTCAATTTTATCTCTATTCACTAAGGAAGTAGGGAGGAGTAGTTTGTTATAAATTTGCTTTAAGTCCTTTAAGGGGTGAAAAAAAGTCTAGGAACATCTTCAAACATTTGTGGAACACGAAATATTGAAATTTATTAAAAAATCATCCGTATAACTTGGTCTTGCATTTACATAAACGTTTATGCATAATATTGTCAAAGTTCGAAAGTACTGATGATTTTAAATAATTTATTTTCTTAGTTACATATAAAATAATTAAGAATCAAAATATACAAGATTCTCAATATGTATTTTAATTCAACTGAACAATTTTATTTTCCACCGTAATAAATATTTCAAAAATGAGTGTCTGATATCAGCTTTACGCTAATATTAAATTGATAAAATAAAGAAGCAATTAACAATTACAGTTAAACAGATTTTATTAAGTATGACCTAAACCTTTGCTTTTTTATGAACATTGTGCGCGTTTATGTTAAGCACGCTTTTTCATAATTGATGCGTCGGATGCAAAAAGGAGATATAGAATTATTTTGCTGGAGTGGGGAGGCCCCTGAGCTCCTGAAAATGAAGTCTTGAATTTTAATTTTTAAAATATATATTCTGAGTGACAATGTAATTTCGTATCTTTTTCTCTTCATAAAAAAATTGTACCTTTTTTATTTTTCGAATTATTTACGAAAAACTGTTTTTTTCTCTGATAAAAAAATTTTAATTTTTTTCACTTCAACTTGCAGCGAAATGGAAAGTTTGTGATATTTTGTAATAAAACTTATTAGCAATATTTATTGTCATTTTTTGCGATCGGTGGCGTTAGAAAAACTTTAAAATGTTTATTTAAAACATTGTTAATAATTTTTGTCGAAGACGGTGCATAATTCGTGCACAAACAACTTCTATCGTATCGGGAGTGGAGCTAATTTTGAGCAAGCGAAAACTGTCAGCGAGAAAGTTGTTCAGAAAGGTTCAAGGAAGTTTTCTGGAAATTTTTAGATTAATTGGAGTAATAGTTAACAAACTGTTGATGTTTTAATTTGCCGGCGCGATAGATTTTCTCCTGCGAAAATGAATCCCTGGCCAGTAAGCCGCTACCCCAGCGTAAGGTGCAACTGTACCTCACAGCCCGTCAAGATTTTGTAATTAAAAACGTACTATATACACAAATCATTTTTTATCAATAAAAAAGTGGTTTTTAATGCATACATTATTATTTTTTGGTGCTAAGGATAATAATTGTGTATAATATTGTAAAATAACATTAGAATATTTGAGACACCGTTAATTTTGAAATTTTGATTAATTACTTTTTGCCTATTCTGCGATCAAGAATCTACTTTTCACGAGTTTCTAATATATTTTTCTTACGATAGATTCGTTCAAGAAATAATACAATATTCCAATTCATAAAATTCAAGTCACTAAGATATTCCTAATGTAAAATACAAAAATTTAATTTGCACACGGAAAATCTAAAGTTTAAAAATGATCTTTAGTAGTATTTTAAAGTGTTTTTGTTGTAGTTCGCATTGTTTTGTTTTTTCGGTTTTGTAAGAAACGCTTTTAAAAATAGTTGGACCAAAAATAGAATATTTATCAAATAATTATTTTTTTCTATGATTCACAATTTTTCCCCTGCACAATAATAATTCATCTATTTAATAATATCATCATTAACATTACTGCGATACTTGAAAATATATTTTAAAAAATTTTCAAGTCATTTCTCAAGTATTTTAAGCAAGAATTAATTGACTAATTTATTATTACATACCGCATTTCTGTTACTTTTAAGAACATTTCTTTCCCACAAACTGCCATGCTTCGTTCTTTTTCAACCATTCGTTGGTTTCAAATTATTTTCCATTTCTTAATTGTAAAACTTTACTATAACGAATTTTGTTTTGCTACTTATTATAATCTACTCTGCTAATCGGACACGCCGAATACAAGGAAAAATAAATATAGAGAGATTCTTTATTTTTAAGACTTTAATGAAGTTCATGCTCCTAGAACTGGCAACACTGAAATATTTTTTTCATGGAAGATCTATTTATTATAAACCATGATTTTCCATATTCCTCGTATTTTAATTACAAAATCTCGACGGGCTGTGAGTCACAGTTGCACCTAACGTTGGGGTAGCGGCTTACTGGCCAGGGCTAGAGATGCAACATCGAAACCGGAACATCGATGTATCGACACATCGATTTATCAGAAAGAGGTGTATCGATGTAGACGATACATCGGATCCAAAACAACGATATATCGGAAAAACATCCATTTTTTTCATAATTTTAAAAATTTACATATTATTATGAGGCAGTTATGATAAAACTCCTCAAATTTATACATTTAATAAAGAAAATTTTATTTTGAAATGAACAATATAAAAATATAAAATATATCTCGTAAAATTACATTGTTTAATGGAATTATTCTAACGTCAGTAATTTACGGGTTATGTTTGAGGTAATAAGAATTGTTAAGTATCGTGTAATCGCGACTGATTTTAGAATGTTCCTCAATCCTTACAAATCCGTTAAAGTGAAATTATACAATTTGGTCATAAATATGTACATCAAGTTGCTAAAAATATACTCACAAGTCATTTCACTATTGCAGCAACAACACAATAAATTACTAGAAAACTGCTAGTGCAACCTATACGTTGTGCCACTCACACTATGTATATGTATGTAACATCGAACAACGAATCTTAAAAAGATACTTGAGATCGATGTATCGGAAGCAAAAAATCGATGCTAAAATATCGATATATCGAATCAAAAACATCGATGTCGTCGATGTTCTAACATCGATGTTGCATCTCTAGCCAGGGCGTAGTTTACGCAGAAGAAAATCCATCACGCCGGGAAATTAAAACATCAACAGTTTGTTAACTACTATGCTCAAAATTCGCTCGACTCCCGAAACGCCAGAAGTTGTTTGTGCACGAATTATGCACCGCCTTCGGCAAAAATTACTAAAATTTTTTTAAATAAACATTTTGATGTTTTGCTAACGCCATCAGTCGCAGAATATGAAATTTCATATTTCTGATAAGTTTTATTACAAAATATTACAAACTTTTCATTTCGATGCGAGTTGAAGTGAAACAAATCAAAATATTTTGATCAGAGAAAAAAACAGTTTTTCGTAAATAATTCG
>JAAAKG020139700.1:0-34638 GCA_010014905.2 Druon quercuslanigerum | reverse complement strand
TATATATATATATATATAATAGGGTGTGCCAAAAAAAGCGAATTTTCCAATCTCATACCTCGACTCTCATAGTGTGATTTGCACTGTTAGTTCCTACAGAGTTTTCTTCATTTTATAATTGGAAAATACATGCTATTCCTCAATTTTAAATTTAAACCACTCAATGTTAACCGATTTACCTTCTATTGCAGAAATCGTTTTATGATAGACTGAAAAAGGATTTTCTAATATAATCTCTGATAAAACTTAACATTTGATTAATAAGATGGTCCATTAGAAAAAGCTATTTTTGATTGAAATGAATAAAATCCATAAATTTTCGAAAACTTTTAAACGTACTTAAAACTTTATTATACTTTCCAACTTGTTACAACATTATCTTTCTGGATTAACCAAGAAGACACAAAAATCTAAATTTGTTACATTAAAAGTTAGTTACGGAAACTTATGAATGAAAAAAATAAAATATTTCCGATTTCTTGCTTAAAGGACTAGTTGAGAATCTTCTCTATTGCACTGAGACCACGGGTGGTTAAGGTTCAATTTCAGGTATATACTGGCTTAAGTTTGAGCGACAGTGTAACACTGACTTTTTACAATTTTCCTTGTTCCTAACAATATGCATCAAGAATTTTTTTCAATAAAAAACATTTTAAAAAAATTGTTTTTATTTTAATAATTACCTTTTACAAATTGAAGAGTAAACGAATAAAACGCCATAAATACATTTTTTTGGAATTAGGATGTTTGCTTCTTGTGGGTTGAAAAAAATGTTCTGTTCGGTTCACAAAAACTTGGAAAACTCATAATATCAAGAGAAACCCTTTTGACTGTTTATATAAAAAATATTTACTTGTGCAATCTTAATTTTTGGTCACAACAGGTGTAGGCCCTTGATTAAATATTTTCAAGTTTCCTTAATAGGAGCGCTGCACTCTCAGGTTTCTCAAATTCGCTCGGGTTCTCCATTTCTGGTAACCAGAAAATTGATAGTAAATAAAGAAAACGCGAGTCGCAATATCGAATAGTTGTTAAAAAAATTAAGAAACAAGTAGTAGGATATTGTCAGGCTAAAGAAGAACTTGACTTCTAGGCTGCTATGCAAACTTTATTTTATATGATTCTAGAATATGCAGGATTTTAAAATAATCCAGCGATGTCTGATAGCGACCATTCTATTCGGTCTGATTTTAAGAGCAAGTAAGTAATATTTTTGAAACTTTTTTTCACCAGATTCACGTATTTTTTGTTAAAGGAACAAAAATTTTTAATGCTTAGCGAGATGATTATGTTTTGGTGAAAAATCCAAAGCTATTATTTCCTTAAAAATTATCCAAACAATGAAAGTAATATTTTATAGATAAATGCTTCTTATGACAAAGCTCTAAAATATTTATTCAACTCTTGCAGAAACATTCAGTTATAAAGATGCTAAAAACTGGGGCAAAAAATATCACAAATGTAACGGGAAAAAACAATCTCCCGTACTTCTGAACATAACTAACTCGGATCAATCTCCATATCTTAGAAATTGGCTGCAATTAACAGACTTTGATCAACTAGCAGACAAAATGACCATAAAGAATACTGGTCGGACTGGTATTAAACATTTTTCTTATAATATATAAATTTAAATATTTTTTACTTTGATTTGCAATTTCATTTACTTCTTTTCTTATACAGTTGAAATGAAATGTGATTGGGCTGGAGGAACTCCAAGAGTTAGTGGTGGACCCCTTAATGGCACTTACGTATTAGAAAAAATCACCTTTCATTGGGCGCAGAAAAGGGTAAGTTCTCAAAATGTTTTAAAACACTGCATCTCAATGCATAAATATTTAGTAATTACCAAATTAGCAAAATAATAATAATATTAAATTGTATTTCAACTGGACGAACGAAAAGTGGAGTGAGGACGTAGCTAAAGACCGTAAATCTAAATCAAAAACTTTGTAAGTCAAAATGGTCTCTTGACATTTTTATTACTACTAAAACCGACAAAATGTTCAATATTTAATTTTGTAAAACTTTTTTCGTTTGACAGGAAGGATATGGAAATGCACATGTTCTTTTATAGGAAGGATTTGAAATCAGTTGAGAAAGCTCAATCGCAAAAGGGTGGTCTGGTAATAATTAAAACCTGGATAACGGTACGAAGTATATATATTTATTATTTTATAAACATTCTTTTAAAAAGTTATTTTTTATTATTTGCCCAAAATACCATAAAAATATAGAAATGGATAAACTGTAAATGGACAAAAGGGAGGTCTGATGTAACCATTTCGCTGCCTAAACAGGTTCAACTTTTTTGAATTTGACGTTGGTTATTTTTCTTGATTGTTGTACCGATTACAATTTAAAAGAGGCTACCAACTACAATAATCCAGAAAGAATCGAAACACTTGATGTCTCGTAAATTTCTTGAAATTATTAATCTTTTAAAATCCCCCAGACATGTTTTAAACCTCTCGAATTTTCTTTGGAAGTTGTAAAAATATTCTGAAATCCACGAACAAATCCATATTATTGACACAACTTTGTAATTTCAGTCGGAAACTAAACGTACCGATAATTTCTTTGACGGACTGGAAAAAGGATTGCCTAAGGTGCAAGCAATAAATAAAACAACAACGATAACCCCGTTTTACGTAACAAATATTGTAAATACTGAATCGGGAGGTTTTCTATTTTACGAAGGCTCTCTGGATTATCCACCATGCTCGGAAACTGTGACTTGGTTAATATTTGATTCTGATTGCAAAGTTCCCAAAAACCTAGTAAGCATATATATTTCTTGCAAATATGTACTAACATTACTTTGAAATCAAGTTATTATTCTGTATTGTTCTTTTTCCTTTCAGATAAATGAATTCAGGAAAATAAAGTTGGCTGAAGGAGACGTGTCAAATGTCAGACCTGTGCAGCCGCTAAATGGACGTGAAGCCAAGTGGGTTCTTGTTGATGACATGCACTGACTTAAAAGAATTATTTTAATAAATACAGTATAGAATTTCGGTGGATCAAGAATTTGTTTTTTAAAGTTATTTCAAACACACATCTCATTATGCATGTAGCTATAAATTATTGATAATTTGTCATTCTCTCACATCTAAACGATAAGTTCTTAGATTTTCTTTAATCAATTAATTTTGCTGGCTGTCAGATCTAAGCTTAAAAGTTTTAATTACTTCAAGTATTAAATCAATTTTCTTCAAAAATTTTCTGTATGTTTCAAAATGTTTAACTAAACAAATCGCAGTTTTCAATTATTTTTAACTTCGAAAGCTATATGAGTGGAGAAATAAGCTAATTTTGAAATTTTTTAATCAAGTGCTTTTCCAGCTGGGTTTATATTTAAAAATATTTTTAGCGTTTGAGCGTATGTATCGAAAACGTCTTTTTTCTGAGGATTTATGCTAAAAAGTATTGAGGTGCACTATCAAATTTTGAAATCGAAAGAAGTGGTTGTGCTGCTCCTGGTTTTGATGCCCTAACTATTTTTGGGACTTTTATTTGAAAACGCATATTATTTTCTCTGCTATTCTCTGATCTGATACAAGAAATATTCTTTGCCGGTTAAGCTATTGCTATCACAAAAAATTTCATTTTCTTTTGTATTTTAGATGATTTAAGATTAGGTTTTCCGGAGAATGTCTTTTTTTAATTACATCTAGAACAATTTGTACGTTTTAGAGTTTACTTTATTTAAGTTTTGAATTACTTTCTTTGTAAACCCATTGAAGAAGTCTAGATACATTCATATTGAAAGAAATTTCTTTCCTAGATCCATAGTTATGGAATATATTGCAGAGTAGAATATTCCATTCGATGCACCTGAATTGAGCAACTTCATTAAAAATTTAAGAAAGATGCCTGCTTCTCCTTGAAAATGACTTTTTGCATGTTCTTAGCAACACTACCACCACTAGTGATTGCTGTAAGATACTGCTTTATTTTTAAGCAGAATGAGGATCTTAATACAAACATCTAACGCGAAATTCAGTTAAGAGTTTCACTACAGCAAGAATAAGATTCTGTACCAAAGGTCATTGTTGTAATCTAAAAGTAGAGGTTGAAAAAATAGGTGTCGAATGCACTTTTCCAGGTTGCTCTATCACGAGACTGGCAAATAGAGGATTTTAAGGTCGGGCTGTTGAATTTCTCAGAATAATTGAAAAAGACACGAATACGTAAAACTACCATAGAGACACAGAAAAAGTGAATGCAAATTTTGGATCTCCATGCCACACACAGAAAAATTCCAAAAAATGATTATTTCACAGAACTATTTCTTAATTTGATCACGCTTTAGCGTAAAAATTAAGACCACGGAAACTTTGCTATTAAAGGAACCATCTTGAAGTTTCAGACATCAGGCCACGCCGCTTTGCTCTAAGGTCTTGAATTCTATGATTTTAGGTCATAGAGTCCAACACTTTAAATCAAGCAGAAAGTCTAGCACTAAAATCATGCGCTTTTGTGTACTCAGATCTATATTTGTTTTCCCTCCGTGCAGGCAAAGAAAATTTCACACTTTATATCAATTCTAAAAGCGACATATTTTTTTAGCGTTTTCATTTAGTCTATACACATAAGTTCCGTCAATTTCATTCATGTAAGATAACGCTGTAGTCTTATTAGGTCCATTATTTTTCTGACTGCATAAGGTGATTAATCTTTCCCCAGTTGAAGATGGCCTATAATTCTGTGGAAATCGCATTTCTCTATCGAAATCTCACTGCGGCTTAAAAACTTTTTATTTTGTTAATCATCGCATGGCAAAATTTTATGACCTTGATTTCTTGCGCAATTTCCAATATACTCCTGAAATATTTATGGAGCATATGAGAGCATTTAAAATCCCGTAAGAAAGTCCCTTCGTGACTGCGGATTAAAAATTTTATTTTTTTGACCAGCACTTGTAAAGATCTTGGTATCACAGTCAGTTTTTGCAGGTTGCTAAAAAATTTTGCGGTGATTTCGGATGAATTTGAAGACCGCCCACATATTTTGATTGCTGATGACTCGGTTATCAGCGTAGCGTAAATTTTTTGTAATGGCGCAATAGAGCAAATTTGGATATCTTCAAGTTCATAGAATTTAAACTTTGATTTGATATGATTAGCCACCTTTTCTAAAATCGCGGACTTAGTTATGTGATATATAACTATAGTCTATAACTCAGAAACCCTCGCTAAAATGTATATTTGATGTAATCGTGCACGAAAATTAGTTTCTCTTTTATGATTTAACACTATTGTTTTTGTATTATTTTGCATGCATTTTTTATAATATTTATATTAAAAATGTTTCAGATGTTCAAAAATAGCTAGCCTAAGATATAAAAGAACAAAAAAAGACTTGGAAATGTTTCAGAATGACCTTCAAGCTCTAACCAAATAATTTCTGGTCGTTTGGCGGGTTCATTGTGATTTTCAAAAAGGTTTTTCGCTTATTTCTCACAACCTGAATTTGAAAAGTTTAACTAATTAGTGATTTTCAAATTTACTTAAGCAATCAGAAGGCACAGTCTACAATTGACGCAACCCGAAGGTAAGATTGGAATATTTATAAACAGGCTACGTCATCTCAAAGCGAAAGGAAAAAACAGAATTATTGACACACTAGATGTACGTTACCTTCATTATCAATTGTTAATAGCATAATGTCAAAAATATGCTGCTAAATTTGATCAGATACAACAGCGCACATAATAAATTTCCCTGATAATTTCGAATCAGCTAAACTAATGATTAAAATATTTGAAATATTTCAATTCTTAAGTCAAAATAACAAGAATAAACAAAATTCAGCGATGCTCAAACAAATCACTCTTTTAAAATCTAAAATTGTTTTAGAATTAATTGAACATAAAATGTTACTTGTGAGAAAAAAACAAATAATTTTTAATTACAAATTTTTAGAATTCTACAATATCAATTTAAACAATAGAATGACATTATGTAAAAAAAACATAATAATTCCGAATTAATAATCATTACAAACTGAAGAATCTCAAAGTCAGTCTCAATCAATCTGAAACAAAGCTTAGAGAACATAATTTTACAAACGCATTCAATTAAAAATTATTTACACATTAAAATTAGTAATTCTCCGTTCAAAAATGTGCGTAGTTGGAAAAGTGTTTCCTAAGACATGTGAAGCATAAAGTCAACGTAATTTGTTCCTCTGGAGGGAAAGGAGAGTGAAGAGATGATCCCCCACTCAAAAATTAAGCACTCTGTACTGATGATCTCACTAGCTTTAAATGCGACGAACTTTAGAAACGTGTGCGAAACTAAATTCAAGATGCGATCACGCGCTTAATTAAACTTTTAAAAAAACAAGATAAGAGTCCTAAGTGTGTTGGCCTATACATAGTAATTTTTCAAGAACACATTTTTCGTTTCAGAATACAGTATTCGATTAGTAAACTTTACAACTTATTTAACTCACCGTTCGTTCTTCACGAGAATCAAGAAAGAACTAACACTTTAAATTATATGATTTTAGAAAATGCGGGATTTTAAAATAATTCAGCGATACCTAATAGCGACTATTCTTCTCGGCTTCATATTGCGAGCGAGTAAGTCATATTTCTAAAATTTTCTGTGAATAAATTGCTTTTTTTTCTAAAAGAAAAAGAAATTTTTAAGTGCTTTTTTCAATGAATAATAAAAGTAATATTTTAGATAAATACTTCTCATTACATAGCTCTACAAAATTTATTAATTTTTCACAGAAACATTTAGTTATAAAGATGCTAAAAACTGGGGCAAAAAATATCCAAAATGTAATGGGAAACAACAATCTCCCGTACTTCTGAACTTACCTAACTCGGCTCAATCTCCCTATATTTTAAAGTGGCTGCAATTAACAGACTTTGACCAACTACCAAAAAATATGACCATAACGAATACTGGTCATACTGGTATAAAAATTTTTTATCATAATATATAACTTTAAAAATGCTATATTATAGTTTGTAAATTCATTTGTTTCTTCGCTTACACAGTTGAAATAAAAACTGATTGGTCTGGAAAACCTCCAAGAGTTTCTGGTGGACCCCTTAACGGAACTTACGTATTTGAAAAGACAACCTTTCATTGGGCCCAGAAAAGGGTAAGTTTTCAAAAAGTTTAATAAAAGAACATGATATTGTTGCATTTTTAACTTTATTCACACAATTAAAATACATTACATTGTAATTTGCAAATTAGATTTTCACTAATTTAAATACAGTACGTAGTTATTGTAACCATTACTAAAGATCATAATAATAAAAATTTGTATTCCAACCGGGCGAACAAAAAGTGGAGTGAAGACGTAACTAAAGACCGTAAATCTATATCAAAAGCTTTGTAAGTCAAAATAGACTCTTGACATTTTTATTACTACTAAAACCGACATAATGTTAAATATTAAATTTCGCATAATTTTTTCCGTTTAATAGGAAGGATATGGAAATGCATATGTTCTTTTATAGAATGGATTTAAAATCATTTGAGAAAGCTCAATCACAAAAGGGTGGTCTTGTAGTAATTAAAACCTGGATGAAGGTACGAAGTATATTAATTAGTTTAAGAACATGTTTTAAAAAGTGATTTTTTATTAGTTTTACAAAATACCATAAAAATATGGTGAAGGGAAAACTATAAATAGAAAAAAGGGAGTGCTGAAGTAATTATTTCACGTTGGTTAATTTTTCTAATTATTGTAACTACAATAATCCTTAAAGGATCAAAACCATTTATTAACTCTTTTGATTCCTTCGCAATGTTTAAAGCTATTTTAAATTTCTGGTATGATATTTTTACTGCCTGGAAAATGTCTTCAAACACTAGATATCTCTCAAATTCCTTAAAAGAATTAATCTTTTAAAATCCCTTTGATAATTTTTATACCATTCCATATTATTAACCAAAACTTGCAACTTCAGTCGGAATCTGAATATTCCGATAATTTCTTCGACGAACTGGAAAAAGGATTGCGTAAGGTGCAATCAATAAATACAACAACAACGCTAACCCAGTTCTACATAACAAATATTGTCTATGGTGAAGCGTCAAGTTTTCTATTTTACGAAGGCTCTTTGGATCATCCGCCATGCTCGGAATCTGTCACATGGTTAATATCTAATTCTGATTGCGATATTCCCATTACCCTGGTAAGAATATAGATTTCTTGAAAATATGTACAAAAATTAGTTGAAAATGTGACTTGCAGTTATTATTTTGTATTTGTATTTTTTCTTTCAGATAAATGAATTCAGGAAAATAAAGTTGGCCGAGGGAGACGTGTCAAATGTTAGACCGGTGCAGCCGCTAAATGGACGTGAAGCTAAGTGGGTGCTTCTTTATGACATTACATTGACTCACAAGAAATATTTTTAAAAATACAATATAGTATTTCGTTGCACCAAGAATTTGTTTCTCTAAGTTATTTCAAAGACACAACTCATTATGCATGTCACCTATGTCACCTATACATTATTGATAATTTGGCATACTCTCATATCTAAACGCTCGGTTCTTGGATTTTCCTTTATCAATTAATTTTGCTGGATGCCAGATTAACGCTAAAAAGTTTCAACTTCTTCAAATGGATATTCGAATTTAGTAAAAAAAATTCTAATAGGTTAAAAAATGTTTAACTGAACAGATCGCAGTTTTCAGAACTCTGTCGTTATAAAGTTATATACTTAAATGGAAATAATTCTATTTGGATAAAAATTCATCCAAATTGTTTAAAACTAAATTGTTTTATTTAAAATATTATAAGTTTAGGGCCGTTTGCGCAACAATTATATTTTTTACATAAATTTTATTTTATACAATTTACTTCATGCAGTCCATTCCCTTTTGCATCTTTTTAAAATTTCGGGATATTATCCACAGCTTTCCTCATTCTTGAATAAATGGAATTTAAGTCGAGAAAATACGAAACTGACATACAATTTAAAACCTAATATACATAATCATTATGTGTTCTTTTTGAAAAGTGGAAAATAAGAATTAGTCACAGACGTATAATCTTTCTTACATTGCCGTGCTCAAGATAAAAATGATCCCTTTAATACATATACAGTATTACTAATGGAGTTGTACAGGAGAGGACTGTCGGTTAATAAGGTGGATATTGCTGAAATGGAAGTCAAACTCTCAGAGCCATACCATCTTTTAGAAGTTAACCAGGCACCATAGAAGCAATGGTAGAATTCAGTAGCAAGAAAAAAACATGTGTCTCTTATTAAGGGAGGGACTAAAGAAAGGCGGAAAGAGTCTTGCACCAACTTCGAGATTACTCTGTGACGTCCGAAGGGCTTTATAGGGATCTTATCAAGAACGTTGAGAGAACTGCAAGATTGAAGGCAATGAATCCAAAATACAAGGCCAAAAGAAAAAGAAGCCGAAGTGGGACTCAGACGGAGGAGACCGTGGGGACTTCCACTTCCCATACTGGGAAACGAGAGAGGGAGCTTACTCTGAGTCTGGTTGAGGCAAGCTCCACAGGGACAAGGACGAAGAAGCCGAAGACCCGCGCTGGAAAAGTGACAGCCTCAACTCCCAAAAAGCATGAGGATGCCTACACCTATACAAAAGGCAAGTGAGATGAAAATGAAGCAAAGGTGATCTAAACCCGACGAAGTTCTCATCAAAACGGAAGAGGGTCTAACCTATGCTGAGGTCCTTAGAGACCTCAGGCCTGACGCCCTTAAAGTGAAGAACAGAAGCGTCTGCGAGACCAGGGGCGGAGAGGTCTTGGTGGAGCTAGAACCTGTAGCAGACGGCAGAACAAATCTGTCCGCTGCTGAAAAGGTGGTGGTAGGGGACAGGGGACGCGTACGCGAACTCATCCCCCGTGTTGAGTTTGAGGTCCTAGTCCTCGACACAATAACAGAGGAGGGTGAAGTAAAAGCTGCCGTACGTAGACACTTTGGTAAGGCTATGTGTGGCGAACTAAAGGTTTACTTTACTAAGAAGGCCTTTAGAGGCAATCTGAGGGCCTTCGTAAAAATGAAGGAGGAGTTTGCCGCAAGGCTAGTGCGGTCAGCACAGCTAAAGATAAGAAGGTGTTCTGCCACGTAGGCAGCAAGCCGGAGGTCCAGAGGTTCTATCGCTGCCTGGACTTTAACTATATGGTAACCGGTTGCCAAGGTCTCGACAGAAAGAGGGCAAATTGGAGATGTGGCAAAGAGGGCCACAAAGCTGCGAGGGGACCCAGCACTCCGCAGTGCTTCCTCTGGGCCACAAAAGAGGACAAACCCCGGACAGATCACCTACCGGGGACGATAAAGTGCGTGACGTATAGGAAGGTCGCCTTGTTGAAGAAGCCTCCCGGACACAAAAGCTAACAACATAGCTGGGCAGGCCCCAGAAGTTGCCCATAAATACAGAAGAAGCCCAAGCTTGGACAATAGAGGAAAGCCGCGGCACGACTAGAGAACGGAACCGCAATTTCAGATTTTCGCGTTTTTAGCGTTTTCATTTAGTCTGGACACATAAGTATCGACAATTTCATTCATGTCAGAAAACTCAGTAGTCTTATTAATTATATTATTTTCCTAACAGCATGAGGTGATTTTTCTTTCCACAATTCAAGATGGCTCTCAAAATCTCACTGCGGTTTAAAAACGTTTGATTTTGTTGTTCATCGTTTAACAAAATGTTATGACCACCACAACTTGCGCAATTCCCAAGTTATTACTGGAAAGCTTATGGAGCATATCAGAGCATTTGAACCCCCATTAAAAAGTCCTTTCGTCACTGTGGAGTAAAAGTTTTATTTTTTTGATCATATCTTCGCAGAATCTTGTGAAACAAAAATCTTGGACATTTTTTCAGACAATAAAAAATATATATTTTGGCACATATGAGTGCATTTCAAGCTCATCCAGACGGAATGCAAAAAGTTTTATGTTTTAATGATTTGGTTATCATTGATCATCACTTTCGGACATTTATTTCCAGAGTCACACTGCCCCTCCCACGGCTACCAAATATATCTTTGCTAATTAGCAGTAGCTAAATTTTTTAGTGAAGCTCATTTAGGCGTATATAAAGCTACGAAGGATAGCCAAGATAAATTTAAAATAAGTTATTACTTTAGAAAAATTGTGTGAACCCCTGCCCCACATTTTGAACGCTGATGACTGGGTTATCAGAGCGGCATACATTTTTTTTAATAGCGCATGTCAGCACATTTGGAGACCTTAAATTCATATAATTTAAACTTAAATTTTTCGAATGGGGTGGTAACATGCCCCTCCCCTCTTAACTCTTGAAATGACTCCTAGCGTTTTGCGGCGAAAAATTTTTTATTTGTGGGCGCATCTGTTGCGCAATTTAAATGGTGGTGCTGGTGTAACTGACCTTAAAAATGTAAGGTGTAAAAATATTCCAGTGATCTAAGAAAAATTCAAAGGATTTCAAAAGAATTTAATGAATTGCATGTGAGTTCAAGGTTAGCCTATCAGGATTTATTTGATTGCAGATAATGCGATGTGAATAATTAGTTCATAAAAATCCTGAAAAGTATAATTGATTTGGAATCTTACAATAAACGTTTTTGTGGGCTAGTGAAATATGTTTGAAAAAATTAATTTTCTCGTAATTATATCATTATTATTGGTGCCACATTTATTAACGTGGCTAAGGATATAGGCAGTTTCCATACATTAGTAGAGCCTTTTATTTGCTGATGCGTAGAGATAATTCGTTTAAAAGAGAAACCTGTTGTTGATGAACAAACAATTAAAAACCTACAGCATACACATCGAATTATTCTCTTATAAAGTATTTAGTAATTAAATATTATTGAATTTTAAATAGATATATATTTAAAGTTTTTAATTTGTGTATTACGAATTCTTTTTGTTTGAAGAAGTTACATGTACAATTGAAAATTAAAGATTGGAGACTTCTTAACGCCTAAAATTTAAAATGAATCCAGACAGATGAGCGATTTCTATTTTTCGGGCCCTAAATTCTATCATAGTTTAGAAATATAAGGGATTAAATATCTAATTTTATAAAAATAAGTGTGAAATTTCACCAACTCTTTTCCTTCTGCAGGATATCGAATAGTTGCCAAAAAAATGTATTTTATGAAGACTCTTAAAGGTGAAATCGACCATTTTTGAATTTCAAAAAGTACTCGTTTATTTGTAACTCTCAAATCCAGCTATTCGTACTGGAAATGTGGTACAGGTAGCTAGAGCGTTTATAAGGCGGTATAAGAAGATTTTTTCTTTTGTTTTAATCAACATTCAATAGAGCTCGCTTTTTATTATTGAAAAATGTAAGGTTTCCCTTTATATTTTATAAAGAATTTTCAGATTGGCCACCTTTTCTTGAATCTCTGACTTAATTTTGTGATATGTAACATCGTAGTCTGTAGCTCATAAACCTTCGCTAAAATCTATATTTTATGAAATTATGCATGAAAATAAGTATTTCTTTTATTATTTAACACGATTATTTTTGTATTATTTTGCATGTATTTTTAAAAATATTATAATGTGATTTTGAAAAAGGTTTTTCGCCCATTTGTTACAATCTGAATTTAAAAAATTTAACTAATTAGTGATTTTCGAATTTACTTAAGCGATAAGAAGGCACAGTCTACAATTGACGCAACCTGAAGGTAAGATTGCGAAATTTGTAAACAGGCTACGCTATCTCAAACTGAAAAGAAACAGAATTATTTACACACATTTCATTTCTTATTTTGAAACATCTAAGCTGAAAATTAAAATGTGTGAGATTTTTCAGTTCTTAAGTCAAAATAAGAAAAATAAATTACATTAAGCGATGCTCAAACAAAAATTCTTTTGAAATCTAAAATTTTTTTAAAATTACTTAAAGATAAAACGTTTCTTTTGACAATAAACAAATGATATTTAATAAAAAAAATTTTAATTCTGCAATATCAATTTGAACAATAGAATGAAATATTGTAAAACTGTTAAAGACGATTCATGTTTGATAGACTCATGTTTTTCAGAAACAATTGCGTTTAACCTACAGAATTACAAAATAATTTTTCTTTTATAAACTCTATTACTCTACAATATTATTAAAATTTTAATAATCAGATTTTTAAATCTTCAGTTAAAATTTTTTTAAGCCTAAAAAACATTTATTTGCAAACGCATTTAATTTTTAATTATTTACGCATTAAATTTATAAATTTTCTATTCAAAAATGTGCGTGGTAGGAAGAGTATTTCCTCAGGCATGTGAAGCATAAAGTCAACGTAATTTTTTCCTCTGGTGGGAAAGGAGAGTGAAGAGATGATCCCCCACTTAAAAATAATTCAGGCTGCACTGATGATCTCACTGATTTTAAATGCGACGAAATTTAGAAACGTGTGCGAATCTCGATTCAAGGTGCGATCACGTCTTTTCAAATAACAGTATTCGATTAGTAAACTTTTCAACTTATTCATCTCACCGTTCGTTCTGCAAGAGTATAAAGAGAAAAGTATGACTTTAAATCTATAAATACATCTTTAATACATATACTACAATATCATATAAATATTTATATATATATATATATATATATATACGTGTGTGTGTGTAAATACATAAATACAATACGATACAAAATATATGTTATATGATTTTAGAATATGCAGGATTTGAAAATGATCCAGCGATATCTCATAGCAACAATTCTTTTCGGTCTTATTTTACGAGCGAGTAAGTGATATTTTCGACACTTTCCATGAACACATTGCATTTTTTTGTATATAGAAAGATAATATAGTAGAGAAATAAATGTAGGTTTTTATGTCCTTTCTATACAGTCGAATTAAAATCTGATTGGTCTGGAGAACCTCCCAGAGTTTCTGGTGGACCCCTTAACGGAACTTACGTATTTGAAAAAACCACTTTTCATTGGGCCCAGAAAAGGGTAGTTTTTCAAAAAGTTTTAAATGCACTGCATTTTAAAGAATAAAAATTCTTGAATGGAAAAAAGTAACGAATTGAAAAGTTTAAGATAAGGACCTGATATTATTGCATTTTTAACTTTGTTCACACAATTAAAATGCGTAACATTATAATTTTCAAATAGGATATTAACTAATTTAAATTCAGTACGTAGTTATTGTTACTATTATTAAACGTCATAATAATAATAATAAGTTGTATTCCAACTGGACGAACGAAAAGTGGAGTGAGGACGTAGCTACAGACCCTAAATCTAAATCAAAAGCTTTGTAAGTCAAAATGGTCTCTTGACATTTTAATTACTACTAAAACCGACAAAATGTTTAATAATTAATTTCATATAATCTTTTTCGTTTAATAGGAAGGGTATGGAAATGCACATATTCTTTTATAGAAAGGACTTGAAATCATTTGAGAAAGCTCAATCACAAAAGGGTGGTCTTGTCGTAATTAAAACATGGATGAAGGTACGAAGTATATATTAATTAGTTAAGAAACATTCTTTCAAAAAGTGAATATTTCTTATTTCCACAAAATACCATGAAAATGTAGTAATGGAAAAACTGCAAATGGAAAAAAGCTGTGCTAATGTAACCATTTCGCGGCCTAAACCGGTTCCACTTTTATGAACTTGACACTGGTCTTTAATCTTTTAAAATCCCTTTGACATTTTGTAATCCTCTTAAATTTTCTTTTAACGTTATAAAAGTACTCCTAAATCCACGAACAATCACATATTATTAACACAACTTTGAAATTTTAGTTTGTTCCTAAACATACTGATCATTTCTTTGAAGGACTCGAAAAAGGATTGTGTAAGGTGTAATCAATAAATAAAACAACAACAATACCCCCGTTTTCCATAACAAATATTGTAAATAGTGAAACGTCAAGTTTTCTATTTTACGAAGGCTCTTTGGATCATCCACCATGCTCGGAATCTGTGACTTGGTTAATATATAATTCTGATTGCTATATTTCTAAAAACCTGGTAAGAATATATATTTCTTGCAAATATGTACAAACATTACCTCGAAATCAAGTTCTTATTTTGTATTATTCTTTTTCCTTTCAGATAAGTGAATTCAGGAAAATAAAGTTGGCTGAAGGAGACGTGTCAAATGTTAGACCCGTGCAGCCGCTAAATGGACGTAAAGCGAAGTGGGTGATTGTTGATGACATGTCAATGATTAAAAAAATTATTTTAAAAAATACAATAAAGTATTTCGTTGCATCAAGAATTTGTTTCTCTAAGTTTTTTCAAAGACAAATCCCATTATGCATCTACCTATAAATTATTGATAATTTGGCATACTCTCATATCTAAACGCTCGGTTCATGGATAGTCTTTTATCAATTAATTTTGCTTGATGTCAGACCTAGGCTAAAAAGTTTAAACTACTTTGAATTAAAAATTAGATTTATTAAAAATTTTCATATATAGGTTTCAATATGTTTGACTGAACAAATTGCAATCTGCGAAACTATGTCGTTGTAAAATTGTCCATTTGAATTGAGATTAATCTATTTGGATAACAATGCATCTATTGTGTTGAAAATTAAATTGTTTTATTTAATATATTACGAGTTAAGGACCTCTTAAATAACATTTATTATATTTTAGAAAATAATTTTATTTTAAACAATTTCCTTCATGCAGTCCATCCCTTTTTGCAAATTCTTCAATCTTGGTCAAAAGTGGAAAAATAAGCATTGCTTATAGACTTATAATCTTTTTTACTTTGCTATACTCGAGATAAAAATAATTCGTTTGATACGTGTCAAGTATTACTAATGCTTCTTAAATAGGCCAAGGTTCCTCTTTTATTATTTTTAACTTCAAAAACTTCATGCCTTGAGAAATAAGCTAACTTTGAAACTTTTTAATCAAATGCTTTTCTCATTAAGTTTATATTTAAAAATATTTTTAAATTTTGAAATCAAAAGAAGTGGTTTTGCTGCTTCTGGTCCCGATTCCCTTACTATTTTTTGGATTTCTATTTGAAGACACATAGTATTGTCTATAATATTATTTGATCTAATTCAAGAAATATTTTTTGCTAAGACAGTTGCTAAGACAAAATATTACACTTCCTTCTGGGTTTTAGCTGATGTAGGATTAGGTTTTCTAGAGAATGTATTTTTATTATTGCATCCAGTACAATTTGTACGTCCCAGATTTTACTTTATTTGGGTTTTGAATTACTTTGTTTGTAAACGCCTTGAACAAATCTGGATCCTTGAAAAGGACTTTTTGCATGTCTTGGCAACACTGCCACCACTATTGATAGCTGAAAAACACTCCTACAGTTTTTGAGGAAAATAAGAATTATAGTAGAAAGTCAAACGCGGAATTCAGTTTGAGAGTTTCACTGAAACCAGAATAAGATTCTGTACCAAAGGCCGCTATTGCAATCTAAAAGGAGAGGTTAAAAAATTAGGTGTCGAATAAAACGTTACAGGTTCCACTATCAGCAGACTAGCAAATAGAGGATACCATGGTCTGGCTGTTCAATTTCTCAGAATAATTGGAAAAGGCGGGAAAACGTAAAACTTCCATGGAAACACTTAAAAAGTAAAAGTAAAGTCTGGATCTCCATACCACGCGCAGAAAAATTTCAAAAGATTATTTCACTGAACTACTCCTTGATTTAATCACGCTTTGGCGCGAGCAATAAATCCGCGGAACTTTTGCTATTAAAGGAACCCTCTTTAAGTGGCAGACATTAGGCCCAACCGGTTTGCTTTTAGGTCTCGAATTCTATGCTTTTAGGTCATAGAGTCCGCCAATTTAATTCAAGCAAAAATTGTACCTCTAAAATCACGCGCTTCCGTGCACTCAGATCTATATTTTTTTTCTATCCGTGCAGAAACAGAAAATTTCACATTATATATCAATTCTAAAAGCGACTAGATCTGTTTCTGGTTTTTTAGAATTCGTATATTGATTTCAAAAGCTGAATTAGCTAACTAATATTCACTCGTATCATTCTGTACTCATGATTCCCTAACCACTTCGGTTTTCTTTCCTGATGAGATGTTAGATACACAGAGCCATAATTTTCGATTCTCGCACTATTTCCATATTCTTTGAGCGTGTTCATCAAGCCTGGACACAAAATTTCCGTCAATTTCTTTTGAGTAAAATAACGCTGTAGTCTTATTAGGTCTATTTTTTTCCTACCTGCATAAGCTAATTTACTTTTCTCTAATTTAAGATGGACCATAATTCTGTGTATATCACATTTATCTATCAAAATCTCACTGCGGCTTAAAAAGCTTTTCTTTAGTTTGTTTATCGCTTGGAAAAATGTTATAACCACCACATCTTGCGCAATTCTCAAGAGGTTCCTGAAATGTTTATGGAGCATATGCGAGCATTCAAAACCCCTTAAGAAATTCCACAGACAGCTTTTGAAGGTTTCTAAAATATGTTAGGTGCATTTGAATGAATTTGAACACAAATGAGGCTATATCCGCAATTTAAAAGCGTATTTGAAGTTGCGAAGGATAGCCAAGATGAATTTAAAATAAGTTGTGACTTTAGAAAACTTGTATCAGCCCCCCGCCCCCTTTTTTTATCGCTGATGACTCGGTTATCAGCGTAGCATACATTTTTTTCAATGGCGCATGTCAGCACATTTGGAGATCTTCAAGTTATCTTTGATTTTTCAAAGAGGGTGGTGACATGCCCCTCCCCTCTTAACTTTTGGTATGATTCCTAGCGTTTTGCGGCGAAAAATTTCTTATTCATGGGCCCATCTGTTGCACAATTCAATTGGCTATAGAAAATCCGAATATTAAGAGCGGAGGGGAGATGGTGTAACTGACCTTAAAAATTTAAGGTAAATTAAAAAATATTTCAGTAAACTAAGAAAAATGCGAAGGCATTTCAATGAATTTGATGAATTGCATGATATTTCAGGGTTAGTTTATCAGGATTTTTTTGATTGCCGATAATGCGATGTAAATAATTAGCGCATGAAAATCCTAAAAAGTGTAATTTATTTAAAATTTTACAATAAAGTTCTTAATTATATTAATATATATATATATATATATATATATATATATATATATTATAATTATATTAATTGTATTAATATCTTTGGTGCTAAATCTTTTAACGTATCTGGAGTTATAAGCAGTTTCCATACATGAGTAGAGCTTTTTATTTGCTGATGGATAGAAGATAATTCGTTTCGAAGAGAAACCTGTTTTTGACGAAAAATTAATTGAAAACCTACAGCATACAATTCGAATTATTCTCTTATGAAGTATTCCACAATCAAATATTATTGAATTTCGAATAGATATATAATTATAGTATTCAATTTATGCATTGCGAATTCTTAACGTTTAAATCAGTTACATGTACAATTAATTAATAAGAAATTTGAGACTTATTAACGTCTAATTTTTGAATTATTGAATTAGGTTATTACGAAAGTAAAGTTCTTTGACCTCAAATGCTTTATGTTATAAATTATTCCAGCTTTTAAAAAATTTGTAGCAAGGAAATGTACAAAGTAAAAGAAGTAATACATGAGCTTAAAAATTTTCAAATTGAGTCCATTGTAAAATTTCTTCAACTGTTTTCCTTTTATGGGATATCCAAAAAAAAATATTTTTTGAAGACTCTCACAGGTAAAATCGACCATTTTTTAATTTAGAAAAGCAGCCGTATATTTGTGCCTAATAAATCCAGCTATTCGTACTGAAATTATGGTTCAGGTGGCCAAAACCTTTATAAGGTGGTATAAGAAGGTTTTTTCTTTTGTTTCAATTAGCATTAAATAGATCTCGCCAATATATTTTATGAAGGATTTTCCAATTGGCCACCGTTTCTTGAATCTCTGACTTAGGTCTGTGATATATAACTTGGTAATCTATAGCTTCGAAACCCTCTTTAAAATGTATATTTTATGAAATCATTCAAGAAAACAAATGTTTCTTTTATGCTTTAACCCTATTATTTTTTTTAATACTTCGCATGCGTTTTTTATAGTATTAATATTAAAAAAATTTCAGACGTTTACAAATAGCCCGCCTAAGATAAAAAATAACCAAAAAAATATTTGAAAATATTTCAGAATGACCATTAAGCGCCAACGAAAATAATTTCTGGTTGTTTGCCGTGTTCTTTATGATTTTGAAAATTGTTTTACGCTCATTTCTGACAATCTGAATTAAAAAAATTTAACTAATTACTGATTTTCAAGTTTACTTAAGCGATAAGAAGCCGCAGCCTACAATTGATGCAACCCGAAGGTAATATTGCGAAATTTGTAAACAGGCTACGTCATATGAAACCAAAAGAAAAAAACAGAATTATTTAAACACTAAAAGTCCGTCATGTTCATTATTCATTATTAATTGAATAATGTCACAAATATGCTGCGAAATTCAATCCGATAAAACAACGCATATGACACATTTCCCTTCTTATTTCGAATCATCTAAACTAAAAATTAAAATATTTGAAACTTTTTAATTCTTAAGTCAAACTTACAAGAATAAATTATATTCAGAGATGCTCAAACAAAACATTCTTTTAAAATCTAAAATTGTGTTAAAATTACTTGAACATAAAACCTTCCTTGTGAAAAAAACGAATAATTTTGAATTTCAAATTTTAAGAATTCTACAATATCATTTATGATATCTTATGATATAACTGATCATAAATGCGACGTAATTTAGAAACGTGTACGAACCTAAATTGAAGATGCGAGCAGGCGCTTGATAAACTTTAAAAAAAGAAGATAAGGATCTAAAGTCGGTCCGCCTATATATAGTCATTTTTACAGAGCACATTCGTCTTTTCGGATAACAGTATCCGATTAGTAAGCTGTTCTTCTTATTTATCTCGCCGTTGGTTCTTCAAGAGAATCAAGAAGAAAGTAAGACTTTAAATCTTTAAATACATTTTTAATACATATACTACAATAATTAATAAATATTTATATATATATATATATGTATATGTATACTTACATATAATTCAATACAAAATGTATATTATATGATTTGAGAACATGCAGAATTTTAAAATGATCCAGCGATACCTGATAGCGACTATTCTTTTCGGAATCATTTTACGAGCGAGTAAGTGATATTTTTGAAACTTTCTTTCAACACATTGCATTTTTTTCTGAAGAAACAAGCATTTTTATCTGCTTTTTTAACTATAGCTTGGTAAATAATACAAAGGAAGTAATTCTTCAAAAATTATCCAACTAATGAAAGTAATATTGTAGATGAATGCTTCTTATTAGAAAGCTTTACAATATTTATTTATTTCTTACAGAAACATTTAGTTATAAAGATGCTAAAAACTGGGGCAAAAAATATCCAAAATGTAACGGGAAAAAACAATCTCCCGTACTTCTGAACTTAACTAACTCGGATGAATCTCCGTACCTTACAAATTGGCTACAATTAACAGACTTTTGGCCACTAGCAAAAAATATGACCATTAAGAATACTGGTCAGACTGGTAATTAACATTTTTATCATCGTATATAAATTTAATTATGCTGTACTACATTTTGTAAATTCACTCACTTCTTCTCTTATACAGTTGAATTAAAATCTCATTGGTCTGGAGAACCTCCGAGAGTTTCTGGTGGACCCCTTAACGGAACTTACGTATTTGAAAAAACCACCTTTCATTGGGCCCAGAAAAGGGTAAGTTTTCAAGTTTTTTTTGAATCACTAAAGTTTAATGAGTTAATTGCAGTACGTAGTTATTGTCACCATTAATAAACGTCATAATAATAATAATAATTTGTGTTTCAACTGGACGAACGAAAAGTGGAGTGAGGACGTAGCTAAAGACCGTAAATCTAAATCAAAAGCTTTGTAAGTCAAAATGGTCTCTTGACCATTTTATTACTACTAAAACCGACAAAATGTTTGATATTAAATTTTGTGTCATTTTTTTCGCTCAATAGGAAGGATATGGAAATGCACATGTTCTTTTATAGAAAGGATTTGAAATCAGTTGAGAAAGCTCAATCACAAAAGGGTGGTCTGGTAGTAATTAAAACCTGGATGAAGGTAAGAAGCATATATTAATTAGTTAAAAATCATTCTTTAAAGAAGTGATTTTTTATTATTTCCACAAAATACCATACAAATATTGTAATCGAAAAACTGTAAGTGGAAAAATGGAGTGCTGATGTAACCATTTCGCTGCCAAATTCGCTACTGTCTACAATAATCCTAAAAGGATCAAAACCCTTTAATAACCTTTTCAATTCTTTAACAATGCTTAAAGCTTTTTTAAATTTCTGGGATGATATTTGCTACTTCCGGGAAAATCTCTTCATAGACTTGATATCTATTAAATTCCTTAAAATCAATAATCTTTGGACATCCCTTTGACATTTTTTAATTCTCTCAAATTTTCTTTCAACGTTGTAAAAATACTCTTAAATCCAAGAACAATTCCGTATTATTGACACAAACTTGCAATTTTAGTCGAAATCTAAACAATACGATCATTTCTTCGACGGATTGGAAAAAGGATTGCGTAAGGTGCAATCAATAAATAAAACAACAACGATAACCCCGTTTTACCTAACAAATCTTGTAAATTCTGAATCGTCAAGTTTTCTTTATTACGAAGGCTCTTTGGATCATCCACCATGCTCGGAATCTGTGACTTGGTTAATACATAATTATGATTGCTATATTCCCCAAAGCCTGGTAAGAATATATATTTCTTTAAAATATGTACGAAAATTGGCTCGAAATTTTATTTTCAGTTATTATTTTTCATTGTTCTTTTTTCTTTCAGGTAAATGAATTCAGGAAAATAAAGTTAGCCGAGGGAGACGTGTCAAATGTTAGACCTGTGCAGCCGCTAAATGGCCGTGAACCCAAGTGGTTGCTTGTAGATGACATGTCAATGTCTTAAAAGAATTATATAATAAAATACAATATAGTATTTCTTTGCATCAATAATTTGATTCTCTAAGTTATTTCAAGCACACATCCTATTACGCATCCACCTATAAGTTTTAACTACTTGAAATGGAAATTCGAAATTATTAATAATTTTCCTATAGGTTTCAAAATGTTTAACTGAACAAATCGCAGTTGTCAGAACTATATCGTAGTAAAGTCATTCATTTGAATGGGAAATTATCTATTGTGTTTAAAATTACATTATTTTATTTAAAATATTATGAGTTTAGGGCGTCTTAAATAATATTTAAAACATTTTTGACATTAATTTTATTTTATGCAATTTACTTCGTGCAGTCCATCCCCTTTTGCAGCTTCTTAAATTTTTTGGGATATTAGCCACAGCTTTCCTTATTTTTGAATTAATGCAATTTAAGTCGAGAAAATACGAAATTGTCATACAATTTGAGACCTAAGATACAAAATCATTATGACGATAAAATAGAAATATTTTAAGACAACCATGTTCTTAGTCAAAAGTGTAAAAATAAGAATTGCTTGAAGAATTAAAATCTGTTTAACCTTGCTATTCTCGAGATTAAAATAATCCCTTTAAAACGTGTACAGTATTACTAATGCTTTTTAAATATGCCAAGTTTCCTTTATTTAATTATTTTAAAATTTGAAAACTGTATGAAAAATGAAATGTGCCAATCTTAAAATTGCTTAGTTAAATGCTTTTCTAATTAGGTTTATATTTAAAAATATTTTTAGCGTTTTAAACGTTTGTATCAAAACTGTCTTTCTTCTTAGGATTTATGCTGCAAAGTATTGAGGTGCAGAAATATTTTTTGCCTGATAAACCGTTGCTAAAACAAATAATTTTTTACTTTATTCTGGGCTTTAGCTAATTTAAGATTCGGTTTTCCAGAGAACGTATTTTTAACATTGCACCTAGTACAATTTGTACGTTCCATATTTTACTTTATTTGGGGTTTGAAGTGCTTTGTTTGTAAACCCCTAGAACAAATCTGGATACACTCATATTAAAAGAAATTTGTTTCCAAAATCCATAGTTATGGAAGATACTACAGAGCAAAAGGTGCCATTCGATGCACCTAAATTAAGCAACTTCAGTAAAGATTCAAGAAATATTTCTGCTTCTCCTTGAAAAGGACTTTTTGCATTTTCTTAGCAACACTACCACCACTAGTGATTGCTTAAAGATACTTCTTTAGTGTTGAGGAGAATGAGCATCATAGTAGAACATGTAACACGGAATTCAGTTTAAGAGTTTCACTGCAACCAGAATAAGATTCTGTACCAACGGCCGTTGTTGCAATCTAAAAGAAGAGGTTAAGAAACTAGCTGTCGAATGAAATGTTACAGGTTCCTTTATCAGGAGACTGGCAAATAGAGGATACCATGGTCGTGCTGTTTAATTTCTCAGAATAATTGAAAAAGGCGGGAAGGAGTAAAACTACCAAGGAGACACATAAAATGTAAAATCATCAGTAAAGGAAGTTTCTGGATCTTCATGCCACACCCAGAAAAATTTCTAGAGAATATTTCACTAAACTGCTCCTTGTTTTTTTAGCTTTTGGCACTAGTGATAGGATCGCAGATCCTTCGCTATTAAAGCCACCCTCTTGAACTTTCAGATCTCAATTTTTTTTCTTTTCGTACAAGAACAGAAAATTTCACATTTTATATCAATTTCAAAAGCAGCTAGATGTATTTTAGGTTTTTTGAAATTCTTAAGATTTTAAAAGCTGAATGAGCTAACAGCTATTCACTCGTATTAGTCTGTACTCATGATTCCCCATTCACTTTGGTATTATTTCTTGATGAGATGTAAGATACGTAGGGCCGCAATTTCCTATTTTCGCACTATTCCCATATTTTTGAGCATTTTCATTTAGTACGGACACATAAGTTTCGTTAATGTTGTTTATGTAAGATAACGCTGTGAAGACTTAAGGAGAAGGTGTCGCGTAGAGTGGCCAAGCAGCAGCGAGTCTGTTAGCTGAGGCGTAAACGTTCCAGGATTACGATTGAGAGGGAAGGAAGTTGAGTAAAGTTAGGCAAAAAGGTTTGCGGAGCCGTGAAAGAGACGGACCGACCTCAGGAAAAAGCAAGTGAAAGCTTTGCGGATCTGTGAGGAGGGCAGACCGACCTTAGAAAAAAGTATAGAGCAAGGTTTACGGATCCGTGAGAAGGGCAGACGGACCTTGTGAAACAAAACAGAGCAGAGAAAGGTTTGCGGAGCCGTGAAACAGGCAGACCGAACTCGGGGAGAGAGAGAGGGGGAACGGGGATTGCGGAACTGCGAAGAGCGTACCAGCTCTTACTATTTTAAGGCTAAAGTTGGCCGTCACTGGCCGTTTTCCTTTATTCGGAGGAAAGAGAGAGAAAAGGGAGACGCATGCCTTCTTGGCCTAGCGCGTGATGGGGAAGCCTTCCATCACATCTGCAATGACGTGTGCTTTACGACTCTCTTTCTATCGCTCGAGTGTCGTGACTCACGAGAGAAATTGAGGTCGTCAAAATGCCATTAAAAAGCAATTTAACCTGTAATGTTTTCCCAGCTCGGGTTTATGTTTTGTAAACACAAGCGGAGATTAATTCCTGGCAAATTACTTTCCTATGGTTCTCAATTTATGGGAACTAAGTGTCTATATCAAGTGTACCCCGTCCCGGATACATATGGATTTCCCGTCAAGAGTGAAAAAAATGAGCCGAGGGTGAGACAACAATTATACAGTAGTATTGTAGGTGCAGTTCGGCAGACATTAAATATTATGGTCCGGCTGCTTCTCTCGTACCGGCTTACAACAGATGCACAAGTGGCACCCGGCTACGTAGCAGCGAATCTCTCGATTCATCCCGCACCAGAAGTAGAATCGTTTTATGACGCGTATGGTTTATTCGCTGCCAGAATGTCCAGCGTGCTCGGCATCGTGGTACTGCACAGTACGCGTAATCGTAGGGCTGTCGGTACCAGAATTCTCCATTTTCAGTGTTCCTTGTCTTGGTGCCATAACTCGTTGACGGTGAGTTTATGCTGGCGAAAGAAGACGTCTTCTTCGGTGGCTCGGGAACGGGCGTTCTGTATTTTTCGCCAGCGGCGTATCTCTCAACTGATCACGTGATCTTCCTGTTGTGCCTCGATGACTGCGTTGTAAAGTGGATCAATCTCCGCCAGACAGTTGTTGCTGAATGTAGACATTTGTGTGACGACAGGAACCCTGCTGCGTGTAGGTGTCAGCAGTCGCAGGATGTCTGGTTCCCTGGAGAGGCTTTGTTGGGGTCTGGAAATCGTAAAGGACGTATCATCGGTGCAGCTTGTCTCGGGTGTCCTTCCGTGAATCCAACCAGGTCAGGGTCTTACTGTCTGTCCACAGGATAAAAGGAGCGTCTTTCAAGTAAGGACGGTACCTCTTGATGGACCAGATCTGGGCTAGGTTTTTCTTTTTGCAGTGATATCTTGATTTGATTTCGGAGAGCTTCGCGCTAGTGGAAGAGATGATACAGCGCTGGCCGTCGGTGTCCTAAGTCATAAGGACCGCTCCCAAAGTCTGTAGCACGAGTGCTAATTTTGGGTCTGGTCGACTGGCTCTGTGAATTCTGCAAGGCGAGCTTGGCTTGCCCGAACTTCTCCTGATGGTCACCTGTCCATTTGAAAGGCCGCTGGGTTGATAGTACGTCGGTCAGAGGGGCGAGCATCTCTGAGGAGTTAGGAATGTACTCCTTGACCCAGTTGTAAAGTTCGATGAAAGATTGCAGGCCTTGCGGTTTCGTGGTGAAGGGGCATTCTAGATGGCCTCTATGCGGACCAGTTGGGCTGCGTTTTCGTCAGTGCCGGCAATGTGCCCGAGGTATAGCAGCGATGACTTCACGAAGCTGCATTTTTTTGGAGTTGCGGCGAGTCCGTATATGGCCAATCACTCCAAGACGAGGCCGAGGTGTTTCAGATAATCCTCCCAGCTGGCAGAATAAATGAAAAAGTCATCTAAACAGGCAATGAAAAACTTGACTCATTGCTCTGCGAGGACCTGCCGTATAAGATTCTGGAAGATCCTGGGTGCGTTTTTGAGTGCCATTGGGATTTTCCGATAACCATCATCAGGTCCAGCGTGGAGAAGACTTTAGCGCTGTCGAGGTCCTTCAGTGTCTCGTGAATGCGAGGCAAACATTGTGGTGCATCTTTGGTCTGGTTGTTCAATCGTCGGTAGTCGACGCAGCAACGATATTCCCCATCCTTTTTGCCAGCTACTACTACCGTGGAGCTGAAGGTTGAAGTGATGTGATCGAAGATCTAGTCTCGCAGTATCTCTCGTACCTGCTCATCTATGTCGTGAAGTTTTTCCTCTGAATATCTCCGTGGATCTTCACGGAAGGGTTGTGTACCATGCAGGTGGATCTTGTGTTGTACGGCAACAAGCGCCTGTTTTAGCCAGAACGTGTTTTTTTTTATTTAACACGATTATTCTGTATTATTTTGCATTTAATTTGAATAAGATTAATATTCAAATTTTTTCAGGTGTTTAAAAATAGCCAGCCTAAGATAAAAAAAGAACCAAAAGAATATTTAAAAATATTTTATAATGACCATCAAGCTCCAACAAAAATAACTAAAAGAAAAAAACCAGAATGATTTACATAATGAATGTACGTCACCTTCATCATTCATTATTAATAGAATAATGTCAAGAATATGCTGCAAAATTCGATCAATAGAACAGCGCACATGACACATTTCCCTTCTTATTATGAATCATCTCTAAACTAAAAATTAAAATAATCGAAATTTTTCCATTTTTAAAGCAAAATAACAAGAACAAATTATATTCTGTGATGATCGAGCAAAACATTGTTTTTTAATCTAAGATTGTTTAAAAATTGCTTGAACATAAAACGTTCCTTGTGACATAAAACGAATAATTTTGAACTGCAAATTTTTAGAATTCTACAATATCAATTTAAACAATAGAATTCTTCAGATCATCCACTTTGCTCGGAACCTGTGACTTGGTTAACATATGCTTGTGATTACGCAATTAACAAAAACCATGTAAAAATCAATATTTCTTGAAAATATTTAGAAAAATTAGTTAGAAATTTTATTTAGAATTATGATTTTGTATTCTTATTTTTTTTCAGGCAAACGAATTGAGGACTTTTAAATGACTTAAAAGAATTAATTTATAAAATACAATCGGTTCTTTCTTTGCAATAAAAACTCTTTTCTCTAAGTTATTTTTAGCACATATCCCCGTTATTGCCATCTAGGTATAAATTATTAATAATTCTTTCTCCTACATTATTAAATACTCGGATATTGGATTTTTTTTACTAATAACTTTTAATCAATGTCGAACAACCATTTTAGATGTGTCATAGTCATGAATTCACTCTGTTCGACTCTAAGATTTTTGTAAAGTGAATGATTATTATTTCACTTTGGCTTGTTTAGAATACTTAATTAAAACCGTAACTTACCAAAAAAAGTAATTAATAAATATTTATGGAAATTATTAATTTATTTTAAAAATATTTGTATTATGTTACTTTCGTCAATTGAAATACTTTCTGGAATTTATCATAAAAATTTTAATTAATTCAACTTATTTTTTCAACTAGCATCAGTTCTTATAAAATTTTTAATTTTTTGTTAGCTATTTGAAGTTTTAAATCATTTTTGAAATATTTTCATAAAACTTTTAAATATCTTTTGACATGATTAAATATTTTTAGGACTTTTGACAATTCTTCTAGCATTAAAAAATGGACATTTACAGATTCGTTAAAAAAAACAATACAAATATTTTGACATATTTTTTAATTACTTCAAAAATGCTCTCAAAATTAGTTTTTTAAAAATAAAAAATAACATTTTATAAGCATCTTCATAAATAGTATTCTGATAAAAAATTTAAAAATTGTATATAAAACCCTTAAAATTACATTCAAAATTTACAATATTTCGCATTTTGGAAACAACTAAAAAATTCCGCGAAATAAAATTCCCGACTCCGTCATATACCTGAACAACATCATATTCGAAATAGGAAATTCCCGAATTTATAAAATTGCCGACCATTAAGAATTTCTCAATAATATAATTGCGGACAATTTATAGTTTTATAGAATTTCTAAATAGCCGATAATAGACTATTTATGAAATAAAATTGCCAAAAGTATTAAATATATGAAATTATGAAATTTCGGCCACAGCACAATTTTTAAATCATAAAAATCTCGAATTTCCATAATAACAAATACTTTTTATTATAAAATAATAGGAATAATGAAAAATCCTGAAAAACATTACTCACGACAGAAAATTGCAGAATTATAAAATACCTGAACAGAGAAAATTCCTGAATTATAAAATTACCAAATGTAAAGAATTTTTTTTTATAAATAAAAAAACTGATTGTAATTTTTTGTTAATTACAGCAGGTTAAATAATTGCCTAAACAGAGAAATTTGCATTGTTTAAACTTATAAATTTTTAAGCTCGGATACGTTATAATTCAGTCATATTATGCCGGGTAGCATATTATTCGAGAATTCTCGAATTCCGTAAAATTATAAACTGTTCAGAAATTTTATTATTCGAAAATTTTCCAATTAAAAACTTTCATATGGTCAAGAATAACGTTCTCTAACAAAATCAATCACATGATTAGTAACACCATTTTGACCTTTTTCTTAAGATTATCATATGGCATAAGCAGACTTTTTCTATAGCCTTAATTAACATTTAATTAAGCGTGACTTTTATAAAACATAAATTTCAAATAAGCTGCCCTGAAAAGCAAATAATTTAAAGTTTTAAGTATAAAAAACTAGAAAATATCAGAATGAAAATCGCTTCATTTCTTTCAAATTGATGCAATTATGTATTATTCAACTTTAATTTTGAAATTAAAATAAGCACAAGTTTGCTAACCAGAAATTTTCAATAATTTCTTGATAGGATCCGCAGTTTTTGTTATAATCGTAAAAAATATTAAAAATATAAATATATTAAATATATATATACAAAATCACAGAGTTGTTAAGCCGGCAAAACTAGTAATTTTTTAAAAATCATTTTTGATTGGACGCCTAGTTTTATTTTTAATGGTCAGGTCGTTGAATTTGGTAAGCGGGTATTATTAAGTGACGAAAAATCTTATAATTAACCTGATAATTAATTAATAATTAATCTAAAAAATAAATAATTGGATTAGCAGCATCTTCTTCAACACTTTTCGGTTGAAAATAAAACACAAGGAAGGAGAAAAAAGTCAGATAATATTTAGAGGTCGCTTATTTGTCTTTTTTCAAAGAAAATGGATAGTTACATTTTTCACATTCTTAATTAAAAATTTGTAATATTTTAGCGCATTGAAAATAATAATTTTTAATTGAAAAATATACAAAATCAGACATTTTCAAATAAAATCCTGCAGTATGAATCCATTTTTTATTTCTGGACTTGAAAATCTACAATAATTATACGGCCATCTTAGGATAGCAAGAACCAACTTTCAATTTAGTTTTTATTTGCACAGAAATAAGCTAGCTTAAAAGTATACACCCAATTAAGTTATTATTTTATTCTTTTCTACGATTATTGAAAAAAATTAATTCAGACCATGTTAAACCTTCACAGGTGTTAAAAAATAGACAGACTAAGATAAAAATGAACAAAATAAAAAATAAACATTTCAAAAGGCAGTCCGAGCTATTGTGGACCGGCCCCAACTTGGATAAACGGAAAACTCGGATAAAACGGAATTTTAAATAAAAAAAGTCTCAGTATAATTCACTAAAAGAATTGTTAAATAAATATTTAATTAGTACAATTACATGTTTTAAAAAACTAATACTTTAAAAATCACTTCAAAATAATAAAAAAGATTGTTTATACGCTTAATGTGCTTCACCTTCGTTTGCTCAAATCAAAAGTAATATCAAAGAAATACTCAGAGATTCGATTAAGCACAAGCATAAATCCTAAACAAAAAAATCGTTTAATATAATAAAATCTTAGTAAAAAATTAAAATGTTTTAAATCTGTCAATTTTTAATTCATAATAGTAACTTATAATTTATAATATAGTAAAAACATCTAATTTAATCGTAAATTACATCTCAAGTAGAATTAGAAAGGTATTTGCAGAGAGATCAATGTTTGCACTAGGTGTTGTAAAACCATGGACTTTGCCCATGGTGACGAGTGATGTACGATATTGTATTAAAAATCAGCCTATCATGAGACTGTCAGGCTGTTTGAAAAGTGTTGGATAATTCATTATGCATTATTTGGAGAGCATTTGTGGAAATAATAATCTGAGAGTGTGGCGGCGCATGGAACCAATAATCTTTCAGCAACTGACAACATTCGATAAAGGGCTAGCTGACGCTCACTTTCCAGGGGTTTTTATAGGTTGGTACAATTTGCTTTTGTAAAAATAATTTTTATAAAGCAACATTCAAAATAAGTAAATATTTTTGAATCACATATTCAAAGCTCTCAAAATTTTAAAAAAGCAGCCTGCAAAATTAAGGCAATTAGAATGTAATGCCTGCAAAATTAGAAAATCTCGAAACTCAGAAATTAGAATATTTTCAGAAATATGCATCCAAAATTTTTTAATTACAAAGCTAGTGAGAACATAAAAAATTTAGGCTCTAAATTTTTACAATTGGAATTTCGCTAATTATATCAGTAAAATTTTTTAACTTGAATAAAAAAAGCAACAAATAGAAAAGTGTAGGAAAACATGATATTGTGGGTAATTATTGCAATCATTAATAAGGATAATAATTACGTTTATCATTTCTATTTCAACCGGTCCAATGCAATTGTATTTGGCGCCTCTTCCTCATGATCAAAATGTAGTACGCCTCTTTTTCGTCAATGTCGCCACGTTTTTCAAAGTATCCAATGAAAAATTGATGTGCACCCTTGCTACTTTCCGCGTTGGTGCGATGTGTCATTGTTTCACTTTGTGCCGATCAAGCCACATCGGTTACGATTTTCACTCATCATGGGAAAACGAAGAAAGAATAAATCATCGAGTTCATCAAGTTCATCGAGTTCGACGGACGAAGAGGATTATGTGAGAAAACTGGTCGACAAGATAAATAAGAAAAGTCGAAAGAATAAGAAGCGAGATAGCAAAAAACGATCAAAGCGTCAAAACCGTAGAAGGGATCCTTCTCCAAGCAGCTCGTCAAACTCGTCATCATCTTAGAGCTGTAAATATATATATTGTGTTAAAGACCGACTAGTTACTCTAATAACTCTTAGCAGGACTTAACTTAAAAAAGCGGAGAATAAAACTTGAAAATTTTTTAATTGCAGGTGGTGTTGCCAAATGTCACTCGTAGGCTCGAACCTACAAGCGAGCTATAGGTCTAACCTATAGCAAACTAGCCTCTAAACTATAAGCACAAAGAAGGCTTTAACCTACAAGCGCAAACTAGGCTTTAACCTACAAGCGCATCATAATAAAGCAAAAACCTACGATATAGGCATATCAATATATGTGGTTTTTATATTTCAGCTTATGAAGACTCAGACGATTTAAATGTGTATGAAAATCAACGGGATTCTCAAAAGGCTGATCCTAAAGCAGAATCCAAAGCGATTCCAGAGAATCATCTAGATGACGACGTTCTACAAGTGATTGGAAATAGAGTTCACAAGGAGAGATCCTTAGGCCCTGCTATGCATGCGGATTTTGTTGTTCGTTGGAAGGACATCATTAAACAAGGACTACCGTCTGACAATCAGAAGGAGTTGATCAAAAAACATCCGCCCCCATCGAATTGTCAGGTAATTGATCCTCCAAAATTAAATGCTGAAATCAAGGTAGCTGCTAAGGATAAAGATGCCGTTGTGAAAAGAGATGAACGAATAATCATAAAGCAAGAAAAAATAACCGCTTCTCTGGCAGTTATTGGCAAGGCCCTATCACTGTTATCTTACAAAAAAGAAAGATCTGCAGATGAAATGAAGCTAATTGAGTACCTAAGCGATGTAAGCAAACTGCTCGCAGTTCTACATGATGATGAATCTATTATCCGCAGAAGCTTGGTCATGGCGAATCTCAGCACCTACCTGAAGGACACTACAAGCAACGCACATTAGTAGCTTCCTTTTAGGCGAGAAACTGGACGAGGCCCTGAAGACAACGAAGGCATTAGAAAATTCGGCCAAGGAAGTAAGAAACCAAACTCGGAAGCAGGTAGACAAGCAGTCAAAAAACCAGAAAGCCCCGCCTCGCACTCGCGCAGGGATGTCGGGCGGGCAGAAACAGAACTATCGAACACCGAAGTAAAATCGGAACCAAAAACCACACTACAAGTACAGTCATCAACTGAAGGAACCGGAACCCTCTTGGAAGCATCGCTAGCTCCTGTAAGTAATAGAGCTGGTAGACTTTGTTGATTTCAGTTGAAATGGAAGGAAATCACATCAGATCCAACTATACTGTCATGGATTGAGGGTTATATGATTCATTTTAAACCTTTACCATTTCAAAATTCATTAACCTGTCCAAGAGATTGGACATTAGAGGATAAACCTCAAGTTTCTCAACTACTTGAGAAACTGCTGAAAACAGGGGCTATTGTAAAATGCAATACAGAAAACACCAGTTTATTTCAGATGTGTTTTTAAGACCAATACTTAACGGTTCGTTTCGATTAATTCTTAACCTAAAAGCACTTAACAAATTTATTCCAACGCAGCACTTCAAGCTAGAAGACGGTAGAACAGTAACTCAAATTATCAATCGAGAATGCTTCATGGCTACGCTAGACCTTCAGGAAGCGTACTATTTAGTACTGGTATATAAACCGCAACGTAAATATTTACGTTTTTTCTTTGAGGGCCAAACTTATGAGTTTACATGCTTACCGTTCGGGCTTTGCACATGCCCTTACGTTTTCACAAAAATTCTAAAACCAGTAATGTCATGTCTAAGAGAACTAGGGCTTCTATCTGTGATTTATCTAGATGATTTGTTATTGTTTGGAACATCTTATGCCGAGTAGATAGATAACATAACGGTAACCGTATCTAAACTAGAGGAACTGGGATTTGTCATTAATCTTCAAAAAAGTCAAATGACTCTAGCTTAAACTTGTAAATATTTGGGATTTATTTATAACTCAAAAGAAATGTTAGTTTAGCTTCTGGATTCTAAAAGGAATAAAATAATAACAGAAGTTAATAGAATTCGTCTAGGTCAAAACATAAAAATAAGGGAGTTCGATAGAATTGTAGGTATTTTAGTGTTGCCCTGCGGTGAATTATGCCTGGGGTCACACAAAATCTTGCGAAAGAGCAAAATTTTTGGCATTGCTAAAAAATAATTATAACTACAACTCCAGGTTAATAATAACGAATTAAGTACTAGAAGATTTAAATTGTTGAAAATGTATAGGAGTTAATTCTAATCACCTAATAAGAAAATCCGCATTTCAATTAGAAATCTTCTCAGATGCCTCTTTATCCGGATGGGGAGCGTTTTGTAACAAAAAGAGAGCACAAGGATACTCGAAGAATGAGAAAAGATCAAATCATATAAATCAATTAGAACTCTTAGCCGCCTTCTTAAGTTTGAAGTGCTTCGCGAAAAATCACAAAAATTGTCCAGTCTTACTTCACATCGACAACACTACAACCATGTCTTTTATAAATAGAATGGAGGGAGTTCAATATAAAAATCTCAATAATATCACAAGGCGTATTTGGAATTGGTGTAAGGAAAGGGGAATTTGGTTTTTTGCGACGTACGTACATTCCATCTGCTATGAATAAAATAGCCGATGAAGAATTGCGTCGCTTAAAACCAAATACCGAAATCAAACTGACCAATTTTTGCCTTCAGAAAAATAGTTAGAGCATTTGGACAGCCAGAAATTGATATTTTCGCAAGTAGAGAGCATACAAAATGCTCTAAGGATGTTTCTTGGAAGAAATATCTTGACTCAATGGCCATCTATGCGTTCACAATCTTTTGGACAGATTATTTTTTTTATGGATTTCCACCATTCTTATTAATATTGAAAATCTTGCAAAAAATTAGAAACGATAAAGCTGAGGGCATCATAGTGGTACCAAACTGGCCATCACAGCCATGGTATCCACTATTTAAGCTGCCCTAATTTCAGAAATAATTCAGATTAAAGCAAAAGACAATGTTTTTGGCCCCAACAGGAAGGAAGAAACTTTTTTGTAAAAATGTACCCTGGTGGTCAGTATCTTATCCGGAAGGCGTTCGAGTTAAGGGAAACACCATCGGCTTCAATGGAAATCTCAATTTCATCTTTAAGCGACTCTTCCTCCAAACAATATGACTCTTGTCTTAGGAAATGGTGGGTTTTTTGTAAAAAACGGAACCTAAACCCGTTCGTGAACTCAGCTCCAGATATACTAATTTTTTTTATCGGAATTTTTTGAAAACGGGGCAGCACGTAGTGCAATAAACTGCTATAGATCAGCGATTTCTTTGCTTGTTGGATCTGAGATGGCCACATATCATAGAATGTTACGATTTTTTAAAGGCGTCTCAAAATTGCGTCCCTCGAAACCAAAATACGATTCAACATGGGACCCCCAAATTGTACTCACTCATTTCACGTCATTGCCCTCAAATGAGGAACTGTCGTTAAAACAATTAACGAAAAAACTTATAACTCTTCTGGCATTAATAACAGGACATAGAATGCAAACTTTTGCGAAAATTAAAGCA